>BJBW01000434.1:112516-144807 GCA_004320125.1 Scolopax mira
CATATCATTCTGTGATACTCTCCAAAGTCTGAATAAAAGATAGCTCATATATCCCATAGGCCTTTGTCACCAAATGAAAGCTTTCCGGATAATGAGACAGCAATAAATGGTCACAGTGTCCTGTCCTGCTCACCCCAGGTCCACTCTTGGTCCTGAGGGAGGGCTATAGTCCCTGATGGTACTTGTCTCTCTGCAGTAGCACATCCACGGTCACCCTCAGGCCAGGGGTCTTGCCAGGAGCTCACTGAAGAATTTGCCATCCTTTGGGGCATCAGAGGAATCTGTGGCCAAAATGCAGAACATCAGACACCAAAGGCCAGCTCCAGTCTCTCTTCCATGCTACAGCTGAGAAGCCAAGGAAAAGCTTGGTACTAAGAGCAGCAACACCATTAGCTCAACTGGGAGCTCTTACCTTAGCAAAGTCAGGATCGTCATTCCCCCTCCTCCCCCTTAAAAAAACCCAACTTGTTCCTCATTGCTTTTTTTCCTACATGTTCCACATTAATTCAAAGGGAAAAAATCATCAAAAGCAGTTCTGTATCTTGACTCCACTTCTCTTCCCAATTTAAGCAAGCTTGGTGTTGACTTGAGCTTCCCGGTTAGTTAACATGGGAGTTCTCTGTGTACCAGCTGCCTCTGTTAATAGGATGATCAAAACCAATATCTCAGATTATGTTTCACTAACAGCAAAAGAGATGCTTCAGCTGCTCATAAGGGAAAGACTAGAGCAGGATCAGCATTTATGGTGTTGAAATATTGGCCTGCGAACAGCCTGGAGCGATAATATGATAGACAGAAAAGCACCCAGCTGCTAGTTCTGAGCAGAATCTCAAGTGAAAGACCATGCAAATAAACCCCAGTTTATCACTGGCAGTATCAAATATGATAGAAGGCACGTTCGCCATGCTGCTACACAAAGCGCTCTGTCCTGGGGATGCAGGGGAATAAACCCCAGAAATATTGACTGTCTGGGGAAGCTGGCAGTACAGCCCCCTTGCTAAAGAAGTGTGTTTGACTAGGGGGCCGAAAAGCTGGCCAGAGCATTTAATGACGCCTGTGGTAAATATTTCATATCGTTCCTAGACACCTACACTTGGTTAACAATCCATTTCACTTACATGAGAAATTTACTTACAGGGATGAATTAATAAATTAATATTTATAGGTGTTTACCAAGCTTTAACAGCACGCAGCTGTGTAGAGTGCATGCCTTGGGAATGTAATCTGGGGCTATGAAATTAGAGGTGAAATCGGACTCAGCCTGGGAATAGCCAGCTTAGAGCAGGGTCCATCTTTTTTGGGTCTTTAAGTCAAGGCAGGACACCTCCAGCTATAGGAGCACGAGCAGGCTTAAAGCTCCCCTTCAGTCTCAAAGAGAGTAAGTTTCCTCCCCCATCTGCTCACACTAAAATGAACTGTCAGGTTTCTTCCTCTTCTCTCCAAAGATATGGTAAAGCTGGGCATAGCTCTAACGAGCATTGCAGTACCTTTTCGGAAGTGTCCAGAGTGTTTTTTCATTTGCTCCAGTGCTTCAAGGAGAGCTGAAACGACCCATAAAGATTGGTTGCTGTCAGGCGTAATCAAAAGAGCAGCTCTGTTTCTCTTTGCCTCACTCAGTCAAAACTCATGGGCGAAAAACAGGCACTTGAGGAGGAATTCAAGCAAGTTAGGCCACCTGGCAGAGTGAGCTGCTCATGGAGATCGCAGTTATGGTGCAGGCACTTTAGGCAACTGATTTAAAAGCCCATTTGGTCAATGCCGTGCACAGATAAGGACAGTTCCTTAGTCTCTAATGGCGAATTTTCACCTAGAATCCAACTAGCGAAGAAAGCTACGGTAAATTAGCTCAGCTACAGGGGTTATGGCAAATGCACCTACCAGTCTTTAGCTATCCCAGAGGACACGGAAGTTCTTAGTAGCAACCTCTATCTTCAACACGCTCAATAACTTGGGGATAAAATAAGCCAGAAGATAGGTGCCCAGAAAATGAGAAACACACACATGCTGTGTTTGAAAAAAAATGGTTTAAAGAAGATTTTTTTTTACAGTAGGTGAAGAAGTGAAGTAAGTATAACATCTGCTCCTGTAATATGTCGAGCAGCTGGCAGTTCATACGATCCTAGAACAGTTCAAGTTTGAAGGGACCTTAAAGATCATCCAGTTTCACCCCCAGCCCTGGGCAGGGAAACCTCCCCCAGACCAGGTGGCTCAAATCCCCATCCAGCCTGGCCTTGAACCCCTCCAGAGATGGGGCAGCCACAACTTCTCTGGGAAACCTGGGCCAGGCTCTCACCACCCTCACAGCAAAGAATTGCTTCCAGAGATCTCATCTCAATCTTCCCTCTTTCAGGTTAAAATCGTACTCCCTCATCCTATGTCTCCCCTCCCTTGATCAAGAGTCCTTCCCATTTCTCCTGGGTGCCCTTTAGGGACTGGAAAGAGCTCTGAAGTCTCCCTGGAGCCTTCTCGAGACACCTCCTGCCGTCTGAGGTCTACACCACAACCTCTCCCTTCAGCAGCTACACTGGGTAGATGGTGCAGACCACCCAGCTACAGTCTTTGCTCTCAGACGAATGTCCACCATTTTGCCCTGAGGTTCAGACAGAATGAGTGCCCTTGACAAGTGCACATGGTCACAGAAGGAGGAACTCCACAAGTGGAATGCTCCTCTTTGAAGGGGCATCCTTCTCATGCACATTAACAGCCCAAATTCATAAAAACTTTCTTTTCTTCCTAACATTCCTTGTCTTGTTGGCTGCACGTTGTTTAACATCTCCCAAACTGAACGAAGGCATCTGATATGAAATGATTTCCTGAAGCAGGGCTGGTGACGTGCTGTGAGTGAGACTCCGTGAGAAAAGGTATGCCACCAGATTATCAAAGAGTGCGCTGTGAAGTGTAAAAGGACACCTGAGGTTTCAAGGGCAAGTTTGGTCACATCAACACTTCTGGTCTAGGCTAAAAACCCTGTTAGCCAAACTGTCCAATTTACATTGTCAGGAGGTGTAATTACTTCAAGTGAAGACATGAGAGAACACAAAACAAAATGGAAACCAGCTCGTATGGGTTTGAGTGCCATCTAGGCCCCCGAGCCAATATAAAAACAGAACCTTGCTTAATACATCATTTACTGTTCCTTGGTTAGTGGAAATTACAGTCTTAACATTATCCCTATTTTGTGTGAAGTCTCAAGCTTTTCTCAAAACCTGTTACCCAAGAGACTCAGATGAAAAACAAGTTCTCACTGATTTCTGTGGAGGCAAGGTCAGATCTTATGTGAGAACAATGATCCATCAAGCCGGCCGATGTGCTCCTAAGGACCCTGACCCAATCCATGAGATCATTACTCTCTTCTCCGACTTGAAGAGGCATGTCTTCAGCCATCACTTTTCACAGAACAGAGAGCTGTTAAAAAATGGGGGGTTGAATTGTTTAAAAAGTATCTTTGAGGATACAAACTCTGTATGCTGCTGGTGGGCAGGATGAGAGGCCTGGTCTGGGGGAGGTGTCCCTGCCCAGGGCAGGGTGTTGGATAACCTTAAAGGTCTCTTCCAACCGGAACCATTCTATGATCCTACGATTTATCCATAGAGGAAGAAGGTAGTACTTTGCCTGACAAAGTAAAGAGTTTTGTGTTCTATTGACAGCACTTTAAAAATATTTAGGAGGGGCTGTTTGTACATCTGTACATCAAGTATATCATGAACATCTTCTTTCAATCCAGCAGTGTGGGCTTCGGTTTTGAGCCACTTCTCAGCTTGACATCAGTAGGCCATAAAAACTCTCGTGCACTCGTCCTCATCCTCCAAGCCTTTCATGTTATGGCTAGCTGTTCTGACAAGCATCTTCCAGATCTTACAGAATCACAAAATGCTATGGGGTTGGGAGGGACCTCTGGAGATCATCCCTGCCAGAGCAGGACCACCCAGAGCAGTTTGCACAGGAACATGTCCAGGTTTGAATGTCTCCAGAGAAGGAGACTCCACCACCTCTCTGGGCAGCCTCTGCCAGTGCTCTGCCACCCTCACAGGAAAGAAGTTCCTCCTCATGTTTAGATGGAACTTCTTCATTCAAGTTTGTGCCCATTTCCTCTTGTCCTGTCACTCGGCAACTTGTCCTGTCATCTTAGCAGCTTCTTAACTCTGCTACCACATATTATTTCCTTTCTGGATTGGTGCAAGGGTGCCGTAATTCCCCGGTCCAGGGCTACTTATGTCCAAAGTCAGGCTGAGAGCAAACGATCCAGTGGATGCCCAGCTCTAGCAAAAGCATGACCTTAATTTGTAAGGTAACAAGGAGCTTTGGCTGGAAGTGGCGTGTCTTGGCAGAGTCAACACCCATCACAGGAGGCTGGTGACATTTTGCCTGCTGCTAGTTACAGATGCTCACGCCTTACAAGTACAGGTTGCACTTGTCTCACGCCTTGTAGCAATCAGCCCTTTGCTTGGATTTAAGTGAAATGGTCTGAAAAGGGACAAAGAGTCGTGATGTGGGAGTGGCAGCTTTAGAAGTGGGTTTGATGTCTGCCCAAACAGCCATTAGAGGGAAAAGAAATACCAATCTGGCAGAGTGTTTCAAGTGCTTCTGAGTGCGCACAACCGCGTGATGCAAGTGACGATCAGATGGTCCCCCGATCATCTTTTCTCATTGGAAAAAGCTTAAAAGCGCAGTCGTTCTCTAGGAGATAAAACTATTCTAGGGAAAAAGGGTTTTTTTGAGGGCTTGAGGGGGCTACTGAACAAGCCAAAACATTTTTAAAGAAATTGTTTATAACCAGTGCTTGTATTAGAAATTTCATGGGGAAGAAGCATCATCTCAGGAGAACAGAAGGTATTAAAAACAAAGACATGAGTTTAAACCTCTACAAGGAGAATAAACCAAACTTCTTTTAAAGAGTTTCATACCTGATATAATTCCATATTTTCATGAAATCTAACCCCTAAATCATTCTGGTCATCCCAGTCTCCAGAAATGGATAAGAAAGAAATAATTTTAATTCTTTAAGTAAAATGATGCTTTCTAATCAGTCTAACCAACTTTCAGATCCTAATTTCAGATCCAGATTTCAATTTTTCCAGAACAATTCATAGTTTGACTAGATTAGCACAAAAGGCTATTTCTTGAGATAATATCATCAAAGCTTCCTTAAACTATTCCAGTTCTTTCGTTGTCTCTGGCAATGTCTTTCTGGAACTGCTACCATCTCCACCAAGCTCGTCCAGTTGTCACCATGTCACCATATGTCTCCAGCATATGGCAAAGGAACAGATGCCTACACACATCCTTTATCTGGCTGCGAGAAGAGCTGTGCTGCTATAGGCACAGCTGTGGATGGAGCATGCAGCAGGGATGGGCACATTCTGATTCCATTTAATACTGCATTTTGCTGGGCAGAAAAATATCCTGGTATAGAAATGGCTTTGGCCTCACCCTTTAGAGTTGACGCCTCCCTTTAGAACCTCACCCTGCAACGCTGATCCTCCTTTCCATCATCCCCTGCATCTCACACAGCTGTGGTGCTCGCTCCAGCATTACTCTAACTCCAAAAAGTTTGCTCAAATCACAGATATTTTAGGGATGCAAGCAAGCGTGTGTGTATATGTGTGTGTGTATATGTGTGTGTAAGGATTTTTGAAATATCTCTCCTGTTGCCAGTGGAAAGGCACCAGGACGGTAGGGATCCAGAATGCCTGCAAGAACTGGTGAATTAGTCACCTTTACAGAAATAAGCACCTGCCAGAAATTCTCTTCTTTAGCACTCCACAGACATCTCCTTCCTATCCTGTGTCAGCAAAATGTGCTTAATGGATCATGCTGAACCTTTGCAGAACAGCAGCTGCTCATTTTACAAATTCAATAAATGAAAAGCCAGTGTCAGTGGGCTATGGGTCTGTTACTGCCAGGCACAAATTGCTCCAAAAGCACATGGGCTGTTCTGTGGTCTCCGTTTTCCCAGACTACAGGCCAAGAACTCATGTTAAACGGCCAGTCATGATGGCAGTGAAATAAGAGTCGGTCAAAATCCATAGAGAAGGTGCCACACTTGCGAGCTGAGCTGATTTTGTGGTTCCAAGCAATAGCCCAGTTTAGGAAAAAAAAAAAAAGTCTACATTTATTCAACAAAGGTCTTGTAGTATTTTTGCTAGTGGATTTTTAAAAAAATAAATGTTGCTGAAGAATTGCCTGAACCTCTCCAGTTATCCATTGTTGAGCTGGGTTCTTAGCCATATAAGCCATATAAGTGAAGGTGAAGTATTAATGATCTTCATCCAAGGAAGTTCTCAATCACATCCCCAGCCTTGGAATTATAACTAGTCCCATTGGATATCTATTGCTCAGCTCAAATGTGTAAAGGTAGGCACACAGCTGAGCACTTTCATGCCTAAATCCTTCAACTGAAGAGATAATGCTCTTCTGTTTATAGAGGAGACAAGATGAAAAAAAACAGAAAGTGATCCAGACTAGGAAAAAGCGGAGACTAGTAAATGCAAGTGCCAAGTGTTTCCAGTTGAAGGAGGAAGCAGAGTGAGACTAAAGGAATAGAAGGAAAAGCTCTGGATGTAGAGGTTAGACATTGCAACACCGACTACAATGAAGGAAAAGGACGGCTTTCCCTAAATGCTTGAACACAATATTGCCACTGAGGAAATTAATTGAATTAGATTAATAAGAATACAAAAGTCCCCTTTGCAAACACAAGTGCTCACATCCAGGCAGATGCAATTATTTTGTGTTTAACTGACAGGAGAAATTTGTGTGTGAAATTAGTAAGGAGAAGAATTATTGAAAACAAATAAGAGAGGGAAGCACTAACTGCATGATGAATGCAGCAAAGATCCCATGCTCTGTCTGTGACTCCAGGAATAAAATAGAAAAGCTAAGATCTCACACCATGAGCTCCCAGCAGCATGACTCTTTATGTGCAACAAAAGGACTAAATAAATACAAGGAAATGGGGAGAAAAAAGTTCCATCGGCAATTTTTAACCATATGTTTTCTAAAGAAATAGCCTCTCATGGAGCTTTAGCTCCACTTGCTGGCTGTAAATTAAAGTCCTTAGATACACTCAAATGACAGTGCTCAAATAATTTTTTATTTCTTCTATCCAGCCAAGGCACCCCGGCTGAACTTGGGGCAGCATAAACCAGAGGCACAGCAGTCTGTAGAAGTCAGTGAGGTCTACCTGAGCAACCACCCCATCCATGGTGCTCTGAGCAACCCTGGGCTACCTGCTGCTGTCAAGTGGGTCCATATCTGGCAAGGCAAAGAGCTTCCTTCCGCACAGGAAGGACGTGGACCTGTTGGAAGGGGGCCACAGGAGGCCACGAAGATAATCTGAGGGCTGGAGCCCCTCTGCTGGGAGGACATGCTGAGAAAGTTGGGGGGATTCAGCCTGGAGAAGAGAAAGCTCCGGGGAGACCTTAGAGCCCCTTCCAGTCCCTAAAGGGGCTCCAGGAGAAATGGGGAACAGGGATCTCTCTTGATCAGGGAGGGAAGCCATAGGATGAGGAGTATTATTTTTAAACTGAAAGAGGGGAGATTTAGATGAGATCTCAGGAGGAACTACGTTGCTGTGAGGGTGGTGAGACCCTGGCTCAGGTTGTCCGGAGAAGCTGGGGCTGCCCCATCCCTGGAGGGGTTCAAGGCCAAGCTGGATGTGGCTTTGAGCAACCTAGCCAAGAAATCGATGAGACGACTGTCTGCCAAAAAAATGCACACCCTCATGATATACCTCTAAGAGATAATCACCTCTTTCAGTCCGTGTATTCTGGACACTTCTATAGCTTTACAGTTACTAATTTTCACAAACCATTTCTGACCTTCAGCAGTGTGAAATAGGGATTTCCCAGCCATGCCCCAGTTCCCATGAGAGGAATCTGGATTAATTAGCTGCCTGCTGTTCCTGCTCGCACCCAATGCCTGGCACTATCTGCAGGGGTACCTGCAGGCAGTGGGCAAGGCAGAAGCAGGTAGTGGAAAATCCTGCTGCTGCGATCACTCAGAGTCTGCAGGGAGTCAAGGCTACCTCTTGACCTGTTCATTTGAGGTAAAAAAAATTCCAAAAAAACCCAACACGTTGCCTCACAACTACACTAGCAAAGTGTCAGAGTTAACTGAACCCAACATGACCTTACTTCTGCTCTTTTTTTCCGCTGTAGAAAAGCTCAAAGGCATAATCCAAAGTTATCCCTTCACTTAATCATACAATTCGGTTATTGCTCAATTAACATACCTCATGCATTTTCATTCCTGTATTACAGCTGCAGTATCTTTGGATGTAGGGCTGTGGGGCTTCATGCCAGGCATTTACTGTTATCTGCTCAGGAAGGTAAATCATCTTCTTTCGTGCAGTCCATCAGTGTGTACCCTTCCAAAGCAGAGGATAAATCCTGTGGTCTTTCCTGAGGAAGTCTGCCAGGTATGTAATGCAGAGAGAGGACCTTTCTTTCTCCTCCCCTGTCTACCTGCACTAGGGACAGGTGCAGGACCCAAGGTGACAGCACAGAATCCCCATCTCTAAAGCCTTGTCAGGAGCTTTGGTCTCCACCCACCAGGTAGCACATAACTTCTCTGTCATGTCCAGGAATAAAACATCCAATACAACACTTCAGAAGTTTGGAAAAGAGGCTCCATTTCACAAGGAGCCTATCTATCAAAGATCAAATTATCTCTGAGGTAAAAATGAAAGATTTTACTCGTTTATACAACAGCTTGACACCATGAGTCTGTTGTACCATATATTAGAGCACACATATGCAAAGAGCTCCCTGGGCAGCATCATCCAACACAGGCCAAGAATTATCCGCAACTGATACGGAGCTTCTTGCTAAGCCAAACATGCTTCTTTCAGGACAAAAGCCAGTATCTCCAGGCAGAAGATACTCAGTGATCATGCAGAGGCCTCAGTCTTCTAGATGAGATTTCTGTTGTTTATGATCTCAATTAAAAGCCTTTGGAAGCATGGCAAGAGCATCATGGGTCTTGTCCGAAATGAAGTCTGGAAACGTAGTCTTGTTTTACGGCCTCTCTGCTTTGCCTCTCCCCGTGAAGCCCATCCACATCTTCAATTTCAAACTTCCCTAATTTACATGCAATACCACCACCACTGCAAGTGGCTGAATCATAGAACCATAGAGGGGTTAGATTTGGAAAGGACCTTAAATATCATCCAGTTCTAACCCTCTGCCCTGGGCAGAGACACCTCCCACCAGATCAGGTTGCTCAAAGCCCCAACCAACATGGCCTTGAACCCCTCCAGGATGGAGCACAGAGGTTTTATGCTGACTATATCCACAGGGAAGAATCATTCTCAACAAAAGCCAGGAGGAAAAACACAGTCACAAAAGCCCTTCTAATAGAAATACAACGCAATAAAGAACAACTTTTAAGATGAAGAAGGCTTTGCTTGCCCAGAAATGTTCACCCATTTAATATAAAACTTTAGGAAGGAAATGCAACAATCTACAGCATTATCACTGAATTGCTCTACTATCTAAAATATACATTAAAAAGTCACCCTGCTGTGAGACAAAATATTATTAACTTCCTGATCTTTAGAGCAGCCAAGTCCTTCAAGTGATACTTAGAATCAAAGCACAGCATATCTCCCTTCTTTCAGCTGACATAGCTAGGTACCAAGCATAAAAAAAACCACAAGCCTTACTTCTATTAAGTGTGAAAACTGAAGGTTACAACAGAAGTTTTTTTATCCTCCCATACTTTTGAGATGGAATAATTACACAGAATAAGACCAAATTCATCAGGAAATTCAGTTGGAATATGATTTCGTTTTTTCTTTTTTTCCCTTCCTTCTCCACACATTCCTTCTGGTGTTCCAGGTAAAGTTAGCAGTGATGAAAATGCACCTACTGGCCAGAAAAAGCATCAGCAATAAATGGATATTGGGTTCCCTTAGTGAAGGTGAGTGCAATAGATTCCTGGATACATAGTTCATAGCTGGTGTGCGATTATTCAGAGTGGGATTCTTGTTCAGAAATAGGACCTAATGTCTTTGCATGGCTTAAGTCCTACTACAGAGTATACAAATAGTCTAGAGGCCTTCAGTTGGCCAACTGTGCAGTTGTTCCTACTGCTTGTTCATACTCATGGCAAATTCAGATGAGATTGGTAAAGATTACAGGAATAAAAAAATCAATCTAACATTTAAATGTAGACTGAGGCTGGTGCTGGTCTCTTCTCGCAGTGACCAAACAAGAGGGAATGGCTTCAATCTCCAATAGGGAGGTTTAGACTAAACATTAGGAAAGAATTTTTCAAAGAAAGAGTGGTCAGGCATTAGAATAGGCTGCCCAGGGAGGTGATTGAGTCACCATCCCTGGACGTGTTTAAGAATCGTTTAGATGTGATGTTGGGGGATATGGTTTAGGGGAGAACTTTGTAGAGTAAAGTAGATGGTTGGACTTGATGATCCCAAGGCTCTTTTTCAACCAAAATTCTATAATTTCAAGCAAAAAAAATTCTATAATTTTATGATTTTAAAGTAATTTTTACCAGGTCCTCAGTCTGATATTCTTGAAGGACAGTGGGGGAAGAGTAAGCATGCTGCCAGGTGTCACAATCCATTTCTACTTGCTGAGGATGGAAACAAAAATGCTTACTGTGAAAAGAATGGCAGAAGTACTGGAACAGGTCTCCAATAATAGGTAAAGATCAAGAGATAACGGGAGAAGGCCTACAAATCTCTACTTCTCTCCAAAAGATGTACTCCCTTACAGGTGGGAATGAGTGAAGAGGAACAGACTCCTGAGACCACCTTCTCCTCACCGTGGGATTTGCCGCCTGCTCCCCCATCACGGGCAGGACCAGTGCTTTTTCCACCAGGCACGCTTCTCCAGTGAAACAAGGGGCGGCACAGAAGTAGAAGGGAGGAAATAGAATTTAGTGTGAATTTGCGGTGTCACTGCTCCATGAGAATTGCTCAAAAATGTCATGATTTATGAAAGGATACAGGTTTTGTCTTGATAACTGTTACCAATGTGGAAAACATGGGAGGATGTGGAGAAAATGATCAAGAAGAGAAAAAAGAGAAGTCTGGGCATGCAACTCCACTATTCCTTTAAAAAAGGTCCTTAAAAACTCTAGGTGTCTAGACAACTTGGACTTCCATGAAATGAAATCCCAGTATAGGCTGCTGTTCTAGAACAGTTCATTTTAAGCTCTAGATACCTGTAACTGTCCCTTGCATTTAAGGGAGCTTAATGAATACAATATTTAGACACCTGAGAGGTCCATAAATCAGAAGCACATGAGGTAATCCCCTAACACATGTGTCAGATGGTCCCTGTTCCAACGTTCACCTTAGATCAAATTTGCAAAGATAGAGCTATTTTCATGGATTGTCCCTCTCTGGCATGATATTAAGAGTCATTCATTAAAACTGGTAAAAAGCGAATAATCCAGAGGCGGTTCAAAAGGAGGACTCAAATATCTCAGGAGCTGGTGTGAAGCCTGAAAGGGCCACCTCTGCATCCCACCTGACAGAGCAGCTTGCAACAGTCCTGTCAAAGCCCCACTGCAGCGTCGGGGATGGCATCAACTAAACATGAATGTGCGCCGCCCTTGCTCTCACAGGCTGTGATCTGACAGGAAAAAAAAAAAAACAAAAAAAAAACCCAGAGCTATTGGATGAATTTCACCTCTCTCTGGTCAAGCCTCAGCTAATTCCTCATATGTGTCAACTGGGATTGAGCGAGGCAGCAAGATTGCAGTGGCTCTCTGAAAAAGAGAAAATTCCACTCTTTGTGTATTTTACAGCAGCTTATTTTACTATCCATCTGAGAAATCTTTAGCAGAAAAGCTAATACTGGAAATACAAGTATTGCTGCAAATGAGATATGAACTGAAATGTGGGTATACCAAAGCACCAGGAAGAAAAATGCCAGAATGAGGGTCAAAAGACTGGTGTGCATTAATTGCTATGGAATGCCATATGCATTTTGTTTGCCATTTGATTTTATGCAAATGACCAGATATTCAAAAAAGTTAAAAAAGAAGACCCAGGGAACTATAGGCCAGTCAATCTCACCTCTGTGCCTGGCAAGACTATAGAGCAGGTATTCCTGGAATTCCTGATAAGGTACATAGAAAATAAAGAGGTGATTGGAGACAGCCAACATGGCTTCACCAAGGGCAAATCATGCCTGACAAATTTAGTGGCTTTTTATGATACTTGGTGGACAAGGCCAGAGCAACTGATGTTGTCTACCTGGATTTGTGCAAAGCGTTCAACACTGTCCTGCACAACATTCTGGTCTCAAAATTGGAAAGTCATGGATTCGATTGATGGACCACTCGGTGGATAAGGAGCTGGCTGGACAGCTGTATTCAAAGGGTTGTGATCAGTGGCTCAGTGTCCAGTTGGCAGACAG
The DNA here is from genome assembly GCA_004320125.1 of Scolopax mira. Classification (NCBI taxonomy): domain Eukaryota; kingdom Metazoa; phylum Chordata; class Aves; order Charadriiformes; family Scolopacidae; genus Scolopax; species Scolopax mira. Next base: position 124,906 of record BJBW01000434.1, read on the forward strand.
TGATTAGTGGTGTTCCTCAGGGGTCTGTACTGGGACCAGTGCTGTTCAACATCTTTGTTGGAGACATGGACAGTGATGGAGAGGTCACCCTCAGCAAGTTTGCTGATGACGCTCAACATGATCCGTCAACATGTGCACTGGCAGCCCAGGGAGCCAACCGCATTCTGAGAAGTGTGGTGCAGAGCTAACTGCATCAACAGAATTGTGGCCAGGAGGTCACAGGAAGTAATTCTGCACCTCTACTCTGCGCTCGTGAGACCCCACCTGTACAGTACTGTGTACAGTGTGCTGTACTGTGTACAGTACTTTGGAGTCCACAACACAGGAAGGACATGGACCTGTTGGAACGGGTCCAGTGGAGGGCCAGAAAAATGATCAGAGTGATGGAGCATCTCTGCTGTGAAGACAGACTGAGAGAGCTGGGATTCTTCAGCCTGGAGAAGAGAAGGCTCTGGGGAGACCTTAGAGCATCCTTTCAATATCTGAAGAGAGCTACAGGAGAGCTGGAGAGGGACTCTTTGTCAGGCAGTGTAATGACAGGACAAGGGGCAATGGTTTTAAATTGAAAGAGGGAAGATTTAGATTAGATACTAGAGAGAAATTCTTTGCTGTGAGGGTGGTGAGACCCTGGCCCAGATTGCCCAGAGAAGCTGGAGCTGCCCCATCCCTGGAGGGGTTCAGGGCCAGGCTGGATGGGGCTTTGGTGGAAGGTGTCCCTGCCCAGGGCAGGAGGGTTGGAACTGGATGATCTTCAAGGTCCTTTCCAACCCAAAGCAGTCAATGATTCTATGATTAAACGGAATGAGAAAGTACAACTGAGCTCTCTTAAGTCCACTGCCACATAAGATAACAAACTCATCAATCGAACGCCCTGTCGTAATGCTAATGCAGGAACGAGAGGGATAACTTGGCCGTTTCACTGTCTCTGGCTGCTGCAGTTAATCAGATTTCAACATGGTGGTTTTCTTCCTTTTTTGTTCCGTCCCAGCCTGCACCACCACAGAGACAGGATGTTCCTGCAAACAGCAGGGGCCAAAGGAGCAGATGGGGTTCCTCACTGGTCCTGGTAAGCTCGTCACAACATCGTTTCCTGTTCTTCGCCTTGTGCTATTAAAATTCCTGCAGGCAAGGGAGAAGGATGGCTTGTAACACAAGCACAGCGTGCGAGCTGAGGCTTTTGTTTTTATTGCCAGTCCAGGTCTCCGAGTCATAGAATACATGTTAATTCTCAAAGCGAGATGATGTTCTTCTGCTGCTTCAACATTTCATTAAAAAAAAAAATAAATCTTCTCTTTCTTCCAGCAGCTTCACAACTTCCACCTCTCTTTAGATTTCTGTGTTATTCTTCCTATTCTTCATATCAAGGCAGCAGATTTACAGGCACTTTAAACTGGAAGAGTGACAGAGTGACTCACACAGAGCACACATTTCCTGTGTTCCACCATGCCTGGGCTGGACGGACTGCATCCTCCCAGGACATTCTTCCACATCTCATCGGGTCCTTGATGATACTGACAGAATGGGAAATCAAACTGAACCACCTTCCTTTCTGATGCATGAGAAAAACACAGGCGTTCTGCAGCCCAGGCTCACTCCTTTCCTAGATTTGAAGACAGCTTCTCCTATTTTATTCTGGGTTATGCAACAGAAGGGAGAACACCAGATGATTTGCCAAATGGAGAGGAGTGCCAAGCACTATCTGGAGTTTACTCACAGACACATACGCCCACATATCACACACACACTGTCTCGCTGCAATATTTTTCTACTAAAACTAAAAATGGCGCAAGATGCGTTATTGTGTACTTCTTTTCAAGAATTACAAGCTTCCCACAGATTCCAATGCTTTTTTTATTGCTCGTATGTGCCCTGTGCTGTCTTTGAAATGCACGTTGTTATGTCAGAACCTGCTGCTATCTGTCAGCAGCGAAAGCGTCAATGGGTCAGGTCCAGTAAAGCATCGCCAAAAAAAATAACACTTCCCACCAGATATATCTTATTCCTTGGCAGGCAGGTAACGCCTTTCTCGCCGGTTTGAGTTGTCTTACTGTTCTGCTGATGTTTTTAACACCACAGCCCAGCACCAGCTGCTCACACGCGGTGGGCACCCTTGCGTCCTGCAGGCCAAGAGCATTTGCGGGTCCGTAAGCGTATGAGAAGTAGCTGGGCTTTCAAAGCTGGGCTTCTTCAAATACATCTTGTATTGACTGTCAGCTTGATTTACAAAGGCAGTCGTGATGGGCTTGGAGATTTCAATCCAAAAGGCTCTCTGAAATAAATGAGGGAGAAAGTCAATCCAGTGAGGCAACTCGATTTGTTAATATCATCAAAGAGCAGGGGAAGGTTTAGGCAATGCATCAGTCCCAAACAAAATGCACTCAGGACAGAAGCAGACCAGGCAGAGGAAGATTATAAAACAAATCATAACAGCTGTAGAAATTACAGAAGCAGATGGAGGAATGAAGGTCAGAAAGGGGAAACAATACAAACAAAAAAAAAAATCAGTGTATTCAGAAGCAAACCGAGGAACGAACAGCAACATTTATGTTCTGAAGATTTTGACATTTCAAATGCTTTATGTCATTTGAGGAAAAAGCTTCAAAGAATACAAATCATGTGTTATGGGCTTGAATTTGTGGCACTGAGAATCTTTCAGTCAACTACAGTTTGCTTCAGAAACATCATACCCAACCATTTAATTTTTGTAATATCCTGAAACTCTAGTTAAATATTAGGAAGAGAGGTGAAGAAGATGCTGATGGAGACCGCTATATTCTTTGAGTGGTCTCTGGACCAACAGACCCTCATCTTCACTTCCAAGGCTCTGAGCAACTCACCTTCTGCAGCCGTTGCCTTTCCATCTTCAAAGTGAATAGAGACACTCCAGATGCAGTACGGTTATCCAAAACAAGAGGAATAAGGGAAAACCTATTTTGCACCTCTTAGCAAGAGCTTGCCAGCACTTGGAAAGCTTTAACACCTTGTTTTCCAGTCAAAATTTTCTCAAGTCTCACTCCTGTGTTTAAGCTAATTTTATTTCCACTAATACACACGAAGTTTTTGCTGAATTAGAATCATTCATAGGCATTTGTCCCTTTGCTCAGAAGTAAGTAAACAGTAACAAATAAAGAAGAACTGACTTCAAAACTTATCACATATTTTATATGGAAAATTATATATTAAAATATGACAGTTTATGAAAGAGACACAACAAATAATACACAAATTATGACCTTGATTCTTCACATAGACCCAACTGACTGATTTGGATCGTTTATTACTTTGCCGGAGGGATCATCCCTTTGCTGTTTGACTACAAGAACCCAATAAGTCAAGCAATTAGCCACATTAGCCAGCAGCTGCTTGGTAATAATACTTTATGTGTGCCGGTTTTGAACTCCACATTGATATCTGCAAGTGCTTGGTCCAGTCTTGGATGCACCGATGCTGTTGGTCAGGCAGGTTTAACCCCTTTTGAAAACTAAGCCATGCACAGACATTTGGTGCAAAAACTTTCCCCAAAACTGCACTACATAATAAGTCTCCACTTAATAGCACTGCAGCAAAGTAATGGACAAGAGGATGATCACAAGCCAACAATGTGCCCTTGGGGCCAAAAGAAGGCGAATGGCATCCTGGGGTGCATCAGGAAGAGTGTGACCAGCAGGTGGAGGGAAGTCATCCTGCCCCTCTGCTCTGCCCTGCTGAACCCTTATCTGGAGCATTGGGACCGGTTCTGGGCTCCCCAGTTCAAGAAGGAGAGGGAACGGTTGGATAGGGGACAGAAGAGGGCCACAAAGATGATGAGGGACCTGGAGCATCTCTCTGATGAGGCTGAGGGACTTGGGTCTGTTTAGTCTGGAGGAGAGAATGCTGAGGGGGGAACTGATCCTCACCTATCAATACTTCAAAGGTGGGTGTCAGGAGGATGGGGCCAGTCTTTTTTCAGTGGTGCCCAGGGACAGGACAAGAGGAAATGGGCACAAATTTGAACATGAGAAGTTCTACCTAAACATGAGGAGGAACTTCTTCGCTTTGAGTGTGGCAGAGCCCTGGCAGAGGCTGCCCAGAGAGGTGGTGGAGTCTCCTTCTCTGGAGACATTCAAACCCCACCTGTGGGACCTGTTCTGGGTGGCCTGGCTCTGTCAGGGGGTTGGACTGGATGATCTCCAGACATCCTTTCCAATGCCATATCTTTCTGTGATTCTGTGAAAAATCACATCTGTCCTCGTGCCACTGAAGAAAAAAGACCTTTGAATGCTCAATTCCAGTCAGCAAGGGGATCATACACATGTGCTCAACACACAGTCCAAAGTCAACTCCTTGTGCTCCAATTCATCTCTTCCCTTGTATAGTTTCTTTCCTCCTTGAGAAGGTTTAATTATTTCCAGTTTTAGAAACCTTTTTCACCATTGGGATAAACTGTGTAAAAATATGTGTTTCAATTAAACTGCTATATTCTTCATATATCTATATGAAGAAACAGATGGTGCTTTTCATCGACCTAAATTCTTCTTTACGTTGACTTCACTCCTGTTTTCTTCATCGTCAGAACTTAGTGCAAGTTTATTCAAACGCATCACCATTCTCCTCCTATGACTTCCTGACCTCATCGTTGAAAGCTCTCTGACTTTTCCATTCACACCCATCTAATAATCTCATATTGTTACTTGCCTGGCAAAAACCTATGGGATCTCATTACAATTGCTTTCTTTTGCCCTTATCCCATAAGACAATGTAGAACAACCGTATTAATTAAAATACAGATATATCCCACAGTCCCAGCAACATTCCTCTGAGGAACATGCTCATAAAATTTCATCCATTCACATTCTCTGGGATCTGCAGTTATTTTTTTGGCTAGCTGTAGCCCTTTCGGGATTGTTGCGTGGGGACTCTTGGGGGGGAAGGAGGAACTGCTGCAGCTTCATAATGGTACAGAGATAAATCATTTAGCACATTTCCATATTATGAATGGCTTTATTAAAGTCATTTAAATAGGGCCAGAGATGCTGAGGTTCAAAATCTCCAGAGAGGTTAAAAATAAAACCAAGATGAGTATGGGATTTGACAACAGCAGTCTTCAGAGCACTATTACAGAAAGGGACAATGCGAAGGAGAATCACACTTGGTATTTTGGGATGGTAGAGGAATAACGGAAATGAAGGAAAGGAAAATAATTGGAAAGAAGACATAGTTAAAACAGAAGTTTCTCAAAATATTGGAAGTCTTTGAAAACAATCAGAAAGAGCATACACCAAACATAGTATCAGCAGTGTGTTGTGATCAGGGAACTGACTAAAACTAGATTCAAACATGAAGAAGCAGATGCTTCCTCTAAAGCAGCTTTCCTCTGAAATAAAAAACAAAATATTAAAAAAAAAATTTTAAAAAAACCTATTGAGAAAAGATAAAACAAAATAGTTGGAGTTCCCTGAGAGATGAGAAGCAGCTTTCTCTGGGAAAGCTGTCTTTCCAGGTTTCTGAAGAGTCACTACTTTTTAACACTGCTTTTCCTCCCCAGGAAACTCCACTCCTGGGGATTGCCAGACCCCACAGCCTGGCTAGCAAAGTGTAGTTGCTTGGAAAGGAAGTTTCACTCTAATTCTGAAATAAAAGAAGTGCGATTGCTTCTTACCTTATCCCTACTCTGTTCAAAAATGTGAGGACAATGTCTTAGACTGAGAAAAGCTCCCGTGAAACAGTGAAGGATTTCAAAGGACAGCAAAGGAAGACAAAGCAACAAGGGGGGATGGCAAAACCCAGTTTTCTGCAGGTCACTGGAAACCTTTGAAATAAACTTGGAAAGGACATTCACCAAGTTTGGTAGCATTTGTGTGCTGAAATATATATAGATAAAATCAGCTTCTGAATTCTGTGTCTCCTTTGGATACATCAGCTCTACTTTGAATCTGGTATTTTACGTGCTGAAAGGAAGATCAAGAGATAGAAACTATTGCATATGCTCAGTGGAAGGTTCCTGTGAACATAAAGGACGGAAGCCTGAAGGCCACAGAACAAGGACAAATCCATAATTATGCCATCGACACCAGAACGCCTATTCCAGTTTTTGCTGCTGTGACTGAGAACAGAATCCAGCTTCATTTAGCAATGGTGAAAAATTCTGCATTGTAAAAGTGTGTGCCAATTCTGGGTGGTTAAGCGTCTTCAGAAAGAGTCTCTGCCTGCCCTGTGGGATTCTTCCTCTTTAAAACTAAATAGAATCTGAGGTTTCTAAAGCATAAATGTTCATATACTCCAGGAGTCATGTTCATGACTCCAGGAGTCATTTGCCTCCAGCTGAGGTCAGGCTTCCTCTGTCGCAAATAAATGTGAGCCAGCAACCTGTTTTCTAACCTTCTGTTCAACCTTCTTATGCTAATCTGTGTAAAGTACAGTAGGAAGCCTAAAATGAGAGGGCAACACTAGAATCAGACTTAAAAAGAAAGCAAAAAAAAAAGTTCTCCTGTGGAGGCTTTGAGTGTAAGCACCAGGAAACCAGGGAAGTAATAAATGCTACCAGGTTCTGCCTCCAGCAGACCTGTAAAATTGTTTTAACGAACACGAGGCTTAAAAGATTAACTAATTTCTGAGACCAGACTATGATTCTCCTGATTCAGCAATACTCACTCAACGTGCCTGAATGGGTTTACACATTTCATCGCTCAGAGCCTACATAGATTACAGATAGAGGCAGAGTGGTGATGGCAGAGGTGGAGGGAGCAGTTTTTCCTTTCTTTTATTTTTTTTTCCTTTGTCAAAGAAATGGCAACCAAATAACATTCTCCAAACTTCGCTGCAAGTTAGAGGCGGCTGTAACAATATTCCTTAGTTCAATGGTTTGCAAGGTAACTCAGGACTCAGCCAGTATTTTCATGAGGCAAGAAAATATCGTTGGAAGGCTTCTTATTTTTCTGATTGTACCTGAGATTTAATTGAGAAACTATGCGTCAGAAAAAAAAGTTATGTCATAGCAACAACCCAATAAACCTGACTGCAGAGCTTTTGAAGAAGCATAACGCAATGAATTCTTACTACTTACTTGTAGGAGTAGTTCAAGTAGTCCTTTTAATTACCTTTTATTCTGGAGGGTTTTTTCCAATAAATTAATTTTGCACTGATAAAAAATATCAGAGCAGGAATCCTGGAACAGAAAGTCCTCTAAAAAGAGAATAACAGTACCATATGCAGAAGCAGTATAGTCTCCCTCTTTCATTATTATTGGTATTATCTTCTTTCTCTTGGTGCCAAAGCAGCAGCAAAGCAAACTATTCTTTCTTTCTACATCCTTTCTAACCTATATGTCTTCATCCAGGCCTTTGGGTGTGGAGCAAGAAGTGCCAGGCTTGCCAAGGTTACCTCTCTTTAATGCACTGGTTTTAATCCTTGGTCCAGCTCTGCTGGCCTGTTGTCTATATTCTCTGTGTCAAAAAACACTTAATGAAGGTGTCCAAAAGAGCTCCATATGCCTTTTATTCTTATTTGTCTAGGTTGTTACATTCTTCCTCTTCACCTACACATCTATTGTCATTGACCCTGTCATTTTCTACATCTTACTCTCTGCGAACACATCCATCATACAGTTATGGCAATTGCTTCTCTTCATATCCACCAGCTGCACCTCGCCCCAGCAACGTCTGCATTTTGGAATCTGCATCTCTGAAAATACAACAGCATCGGGCTGCAGTAATGATTCTGTTGCTACCCATCGTGGTTCTCATCTTCTGACCTTCAACAGGTTTTCTGCTCCTGCAGAAATTGTTTTCTTTCACAATTTGGAAGCTAAAACTTTGCTATTTTTATGGTGGGGTTTTGGGGTTGGGGTTTTTTTTGGTTGAGTTTTTTTGCTTAGATCAGTAATGGTCAGTTGTTATTGTCCAGAAGGGAGCCCCAGGTGGGATCTAGGCCTGAAGACATCAGCTGTTTAAACAAGCGGAACGGCGGTCATTAATCTTTGCTTCTGGAGCACATAACAGGAAAACGGAGCAAGTAGGGAATTGGTTCTCAATAAAAGAAGCGTCCTTCAGCCTTGCACGGTTTCATGTCCAGCCACTAATCAATATATATTGTTCCCATAGATCATGGTAGCAGCAGGTAAGAAATTGCTTGGACTAGAGGCTTGTGTCGAGTGGACATGGGAGGATTTCCCGTGCACACTACAGACAAATCAATCTCCTGAAATAAGACTCAAAAGAAGTATCAGAAATAGACAAGAAATTATGCCAACGATGTTTGGGAACAGACCCTTTGGGGAAAATGTTCAAGATAGGAAGAAAGTCTGTTTTTTGTCATAAAGGTTTTCTTGTACTTTAAAGATCAATACCAATATGTTAGAGGATATGTCTGTACAAAGACACAGAGAACTGAGAGCTAACTGAAAAGTGTCACCTGCACACCAGGCCCTCCTTGTCTTAATGACTCCTCAAACACCAGCATCTTCTGGTCCACATAGGCCACATTTCTCTATTTTGCTGCTTTGACTCTTGGCTCTTTCTCCTCTTTCCACCAAATCTCCAAGGCATGAGAAGTCAATACAGCTTAGATATAGAATCATAGAGTTGTCCAGGTTGGAAGGGGCGTTTCAGATCATCTAGTCCAACCATCAACCTAACCTGATAAAAACCATCACTGAACCATGTCACTAAGCACAATGTCAACCCGGCTTTTAAATACCTCCATGAGGTATGGTGCCTCTACCACTTCCCTGAGAAGTCCATTCCAAGGCTTCAGAACCCTTTTCGTGTAAAAATATTGTTCCTAATATCCAATCTGAACCTCCCCTGGTGCAACGTGAGGCCATTTCCTCTTGTCCCATTGCCTGTTCCCCGGGAGAACAGACCAACCCCCCCGACTACACCCTCCTTTCATGGAGTTGGAGAGAGCAAGAAGGTCTCCTCCTCAGCCTCCAGGCTGAACACCCCCAACTCCCTCAGCCTCTCCTCACAAGACTTGTGCTCCAGACCCTTCACCAGCTCCGTTGCCCTTCTCTTGACATACTCCAATCCCTCAAAATCTTTCTTGTAGTGAGATGCCCAAAACTTCTGCACTTATTACTACAGGGCTTTAGCTGCAAGTAAATGAGTTTTTTCTTTGGGAACAAAGTAAAATGTCAGGAACATTGAACTGGCAATGGTGGCCAATGTCTGCGCGAAGGCTGCTTTTTCATCCCAATCTTTCATCACAATCTGGCCCAGCACAGTCTTTTCTCTCTTTCTGCTGCCGGACAGTAGGGTACGTTAGCCCTGGCATGCACAGGATGGCAGGAACGCTTTGATGGGCCCAACAGTTGTCTTTTCCATTAAGAACAGAGGGTACCTTAAAGTGGGCCATGAAGGAGAACAGAAATGTTTTTCTGGTTGAGGATTTGCCCCATAGGTAATACAGGCCCTGTGTTTTCAGCCGCTGTGCAGTAGGGGTTACAGTGAGAAGCGTTTGCAATTCCCAGAAGGCAGAAAGCACTTCTGGTTATATTATCAAGAAAAATAGTGCAGTGAAACCAGCTCTGAGAGACAAGAATTGGTCCCGAAAGATTGACTGAGTAAATTTACAATAAAATTCAATTCATAGGCTCCTTTGGTGTCTTCTATTTTTCTCTCATAAGCAGCTGGTAGGCAGTGGGGAATGTGGCAAGTCTTTCTAGATGATTGATGGCTTAGACTCTTCAATTAAAAGCATGTTTCCAGGTTTCAGCAAGTCTCTGTGATGAGGGAGAAGGAAGAGCTTGGTGTATATAAAGAAGAAAGTCCCATTTTGCGTGTCCATTAGAATACCTGTCCCTGTTTTAATTCTTCATTACGTACCCCAACACACTGCTGCAGGCTGGAGTGGTGAATCCCAGCTCCTCTCCAGCACAGCTTCCACACCACCCTGCCAAGGACATGGGGAAATTGAGCATGAGCTGGGACTTCTGCCATCACTGATTGCGACTGGGTGCCATTGTCACACACACAGGACTGGATGGTCTTCTTGGTGCCTTTTTTCACCCAGTTCCCTTTTTCTCCTCGAGACAACTGGAAATGACCACTGACGGTGGAACTCCTCATCCAAGCTACTTTGATTTGGCAAGTCTGGAGTCACCATTCACCCCGACGTCCCTGCTGGGTGAAGAGCTGCATCTGGAGGTCTGAGACATCACACACAATTGCTGATTTGTTTACTCAGACTTTCTAATAAGCGCTGAGAGCAGCCAACTTCGGATGCTGGGCTGCTAAAGAGAGACTGACAGCATTTTGAAAAGGACATTTCACTTTTTCTGGCTGAATGAAAATGACTCAGTAAGAATGACGTGCAGTGAACATTCCCTGCAATTCTTAAGACAACTAAACTTGCTTGCCTATAAATGGTAGCCTGTCGCATGTCCTTAGCATGTTTTTTTATGGGATTTGCTATCTTCAGTACTTGGGATGGTCTTTTTCTCTCTCAGAAATGAGGTTTTGATTGATCCGTTTTATAAATGGCCCTTTATTACTGTCACGATTGCTGAGAGTGACCATAAGCAAGTTCTTTCTTGCCTTTTCACTAATTTATGGCAAACTCCACTAAGGAACATCTTATCAAATGGCCGATATCTTCATTGCCTAAACAGTCCTGGGAGGAAAGACGCCTGTTGCCTGCTGGCTGTGAGAAAAGCAGATTTTATTGTGCTATTTGCTGTATTCCAAGCAGGGAATTCACTGACAGATCTTTGCGAGTTACCGCAACAACACTGGGCATTGGCCTGGCCCCGGCTGAACGTGAGGCAGCGCGTAAAACATATCTATCTTTCAAACCTACGTCTCAGACGTTTCTGCGTTGTTGCTGTGAATTTGGGATACAAAGCCATGTTAATGCCTCCATAGGGCTTGAGGACTCCAGGTGTTGTTTCTTCAGTTCGCTGTCGTGTTCTGTTAATCTGAGGGATATTCGGACAAAACTGCATCTCTCTAGCTAAATCCTAGTTATCCTCTGGAGGGGCCTCTCTTTCTTCCCCTTGATTGTTTCCCTTGAGACATCTTGGTGTATCTTGATCCCCAGTGGAAGTATCCAACTCAAACATCTCAGACTAGATGTAATGAAGCCAGTTTGCACGCGACCCCCGTGAGAGCCATGGAAATGGATGCAGTCCCGGTGCCATCAGAGAGATGAAGATGGTGCAATTTTTAGCAAAGACTTTCAGCTTTAGCTAAACAATTACTTTAGTGATCAATTTTAACAAAAGCAGCTACTGATACCTAAAGGGGCCCTATAGGAGAAATGAGGAGGGGGTCTTGATCAGGGAGTTGAGTGATGAGAGGAGTAGTACCGGTTTTAAATTGAAAGAGGGTGAATTTAGATGAGATAAAATTAAGAATTTTTTTCCTGTGAGGGTGGTGAGACATTGGCCCAGGTTCAGCAGCTTTCCTTAGCCCAAAACAAGGAAAACACCAGCTCTGGAGTCCTCAGCACAAGAACAACATGAACCTGTTGGAACGGGTACAGAGGAGGCCATGAAGATGCTCCAATGGCTGAAGCTCCTCTGCTATGTGCACAGGCAGAGAGTTGTGGGTGTTCAGCCTGGAGAAGAAAAGGCTCCAGGGAGACCTTAGAGCCCCTTCCAGTCCCTCAAGGGGCTCCAGGAGAGATGGGGAGGGACTCTTGACCAGGGAGAGGAGACATAGGACAAAGGGCAATGGTTTTATACTGGAAGAAGGGAGATTTAGATGAGATCTCAGTAAGAAATCCTTTGCTGTGAGGGTGGTGAGAGCCTGGCCCAGGTTGCCCAGAGAAGCTGTGGCTGCCCCATCCCTGGAGGGATTCAAGGCCAGGCTGGATGGGGCTTGGAGCAACCTNNGTCCCTTCCAACTCAAACCATTCTATGATTCTATGATAAGCTGGCAGCGTGCATTGGCTGGATCCACAACTTGGGACACTGAAAATACGCCCATTGGCACAAACATTATCTCTGGTTCAGAAATGGCTTGGCCCTCCTGTATTAACTTTAGACATATTTAGAGAACAAGTCAGCTGAGCATTCCTTTGTATGGACTCCTGTGGTGGTTGGGTCAGGAAAGCGTTCTAATCAACAGAGGCTATCACAGAGCCACACTATTGTATCATCTCCACCTCTACCAGCCCTTCTCAGGTTGATGGATTTCTTCTCAGACAGGTTTGTCCTCTCCGTAGCATGTGTTGCAGGGTGATATAACCACCCTCTCCTTCTCCTGTTGTCTTCACTGACTTAGGTCTGAAGCACAAATGCCCAGACCTTACCTGAGGTTCCCTTTATGGCAGCAAAGATTAAACCTGAGATGTGAAGCAAGGATGTAACATTAAATTATTTTGACAGAACTAAGATTGCTTGCCCAGAATGTCAGTCAGGAGAAAGCAAGAAGACAGCGTGAGAAGTACACTGATAAAGCAGACAAGACTTGGAGTCTAGAGAAGCGCCTTTTGAGGTGGCAATGCAGCAGCCCGGGCACAGAGCATTTCAGCAGGGGCAGACGTGGCAGCGTCTGCAGGGCTCTGCCTTGAACCCTGCAAGAGTCTGGAAGCCCCTGCCCTTTGAATGTCTTTGGCTGCTGAAGATAAGCAGGGCATGTGCAAGGGTAATTAGCATCTGGATCCACAACTTGGATCCACAACAAGTCGCTCACTTCACAGTATCACGGTACCTACGCCCCAAAACATTACTGTTTAAGAGTGACTAAATCAACTTTTATCTGCATTTCCATATGTTCCTTATAAATATTCATGTATTTAGTTTCACAACACAGCTATAAGGTGCAGAAGTATCATCACTTCCACATTGTGAATAAGGAGAATTCCAGGAGATGCAATTTTATGCCTGTGGTTTTGTTCACATGAATGTCCAACTCCCTCGTTGCTCCTCCAAAATAGGAATTTAAGCACCTAAGTGACCTAAAATGCTGCCAGCAGAGAATATTACTCCTCTGAGGGGGCAGGTTAATGCCCCAAAATCTCTCCCTAAGTTATGATCTACATCAACTAAGGAACATGTGCATGGGTGAAAAAGGGACATGCACAATCTTAACTTCTTGTGCCATTTTTTAGGGAAAAGAGCATCTTTTCCATTTATTGTTGTTCCAGTGTGAACTACGAGAATATATTACTACGTTTAAATGGAAATAAGTCTTAAAGGAATGTAGTCAAGCAGCAAGTGAAAAAGTTTATCTTAATACATATGGTTTAAGCTCTACCTGCATAACCTCATTAACCTTTTCCAAAAAAAATGGGTATGTGGGACAGATATTGGAGGTTTTATACAAGCAACCTCCTCATGCGGAGGGTCTGTACTGCAGCCTGTGAAATTATTAGCTGCTCACAACACATCCTAACTCCAACACAGCATCATAAACAGCCACGGCTTCTTACTGTTCACTTACAAAGTCCATGTCATGTCTTCAGTGCCTCGATGATCAGTAGTTTCTTTGCCCTTCCCTGGATGGATGAAGGTGTAGAACCAAAGGCTCGGAATATTTTTCGCCTGTTCTTAAAGTTAGAATTCTAGCTCATAGCATTGCCACTAGAATAATTGCTTATTAGATGTGTTATTAAATTCAGCTACTTTTAATGCATTAGCATAGAGGGTCTAAGAACCAAGGGAGCAGAAACATTGAAAGCCACTTCTCACACATCGGTGAAATAATAAAACACTATGAACTGAAAGAAGAACATGAGCTTAAAAGTCAAATTGCATCTGGAAATTTTATTTATGTATCAAAACTAATTATTGCAAGTTCCACCTCGATAGCACTTGAGGATTTCATTACAAGATTGAATTGGACTTATATGTGCTGTAAAATTTTTTTATCTTTTAATTGGGAGCAGAAATCAAAGCTAAGAGAAAAACTTGGTATTTGTCCCATAAATTCATCTGGCTTTGTTTGCATTTATGTTGTTCTTTAGAGCTGCTCACAGCATAGGCTTATATTAGCATGCCAAAAGAGAACCTGCTCCTGCTTCTTCAGTTCAGTGCTTCAGAAATTCATCAAGAGTGATTCAGCCAGTAGGATCTTAATTACCAAAGGATGCTTCTTCAAGTCAGCCCTGAGTATCCCACCCCTCCTCAAGCTTCTCTGGAATGTGTTTGGAAAAAAAGACAAGCGTCAGTAAAACGTTGTGCCATTTTACCCTTCGTAATGGAGCTACAAGGATAAGTAAGTCCTGGGAATCGCTCAGCTGAATGAAGTTTTTGGGTCTGGACCACAGCACTTTTTCAACATAGCCTCACCTGCTAGCATGAACATTTTTGGTTGATTCTGCCTTAAAAGCAGAAGTGGAGACACTTCCAGAGTCAGTGACGAGGAGATGGATTCCTGATCATCACTGATTTCATTAACGCTAAAGTAAAGAAGCAGTAGCAGCAACAGAGGCCACCACCACCTTGAGATGGTGATGTGCAAAAGCTATCTAGATGCTAATGCTACCGACACACAGCACAGCAGGAAAAACAGTGTGTAGTGGTGGTCTCCCTGGAGATGGATATGGCATCTGCTCCAAAACTAGATGTTGTGGGTAGCTTTAGGTCCCCAGTGGTGAGACCAGCAGGTGATCACACAATGCTGACACCAAAATACCTCCTCCTAAAAGTCAGGCACCATTCTTCCTCTGAGCTCAAGGAAAACTTGTCCAGGTGCCTTCCTGGCCCTCACGTTGTAATATCTGACATCAAGCTGCAAGAGGGCACAGCAGCAGGAAAGGTAAAAGTGGCATAAAAGAGTCTTTTGAACATTGTTTATGCTGGCAAGTTGGATGGATGAATAAACAGCAGCCGCCAAAGAGAGTGAAGGATTTGTGTTGTGCTTATCGTTCACGTATGCTTTACTTGATTTGTTGTATTTTACCGTAGTAAATAAAATGTATGCAAGACAACAAAAAACCCAAGTGCTGTGATATGGATATGCCAGCTCAAAATGGATAAAGCAATAATAAATTAAAAAAAAAAAAAAAACAAACAAAAAAGATCAGCATTGTGGCTTTCCTGCCAGCAATCCTAATATAATTTACATGCTCTACAGGAATTACAGGAAAATAAGGACATAGGATTAGCAGGGACCACCTAGATCATTTTGTCTAGTCCTCTGCTGTCACAGGCAATAATGTCATGTAATCCCTTTCGTAAATCCTGTGACTTGCCAATGAAATGCAGCAAACACAGGGGAGAACACTGCAGCTGTTCAGAAGAGCACAGAAAAACCCACAGCCTGTTTACAGCAAAAAACGCAGTTGAAGTCATACAGGCGGTTAATAGGGATGGACCAAAAAGTTCGGTTTACTTCATCTCTGCCTCCAAACTTTTCTTGCATGTGGGTAAAACAGGCTACCATATGAATATCTGATGCAAGAGATTCACGTTTCTCTTTCACATATGAAGAGGGACTAATAGAACTGATATTTTACTTGAACACCATCGTGATCAAAAAGTGACCGTAGATCCTGAATAAACAAGACTCGTTGAAAATTCCCCTTTTTGTATCACTTAAAGTGTGTTCGAGATGACATTTTAAGTTGCCTGTTGACTCCAGAAAAGGCTAAACACATCCAGAAGAGAGAACATACCAGCTTAATTCCTGTTTTGCGTGGGGTATCAGAGACATTCATCTATGACAGTGAGAGTTCTGAGAAAACCACAGTTGTTTCCCAGAAGCTTAGAAGACTGTTCAATTTGTGATTCAGCATTTAATTTTGTCTTGCTCCTTCGAAAGTGACACGTAAATAACCCATTGCTAGTTGAGTTGGTGGCTGGAAGGGCTGAATTTCTGTCCGTGTCCTAACGGCGGAGGCATAGGTCTCTCCTTCAGAGCTCTTCTTGCCCCAGACTGCGTTAATAGCCCAGCTACAGGCAGTAAATAATCCAGACATTTGAACCCATGCCAGAAGCAGAAACCCAGATGCTGTTCCTGATCCAGGCCGGGACGCTGGTGGGGTTCGTGGCCACCTGGGCACGCTGCTGTCTCGCATTCAACACTGCCACAAGCAGTGTTGAGGTCCAATGTCCTAAGTAGCATAAGCAAGGAGAAAAGGACCAGGTATGTTGCTCCGTATTCATAAAACTAAGAAAACACACTCAATGCTGCCACATGTTGGAAAATAGAATAAAAGAATAAGGGGTAACAGAAACAGTAGCTGATAATGATGTATTTCGTGCCTCTCCTCGCGTAGTAGCTGCAGCAGCAACTAACTTGCTTCTGCCAGGAGCATTGAAGTAGCCAACGGTCCCCAGTGCCTTTCTCCCAGACTGGCCCTGCCTGTCAAAGGGAAAAACCCCTCTCACACCAGTGATAGCAAAGACACTCTGTGCTGTTCTGGGAGGAGTGAGACGTTCTCTGGCCATTCAGTTATCAGCTCCACTGCTCGGTGATACTAATGGGGACAGACTGGGGAGAGAAATGACTGGTTTCTTTCCCAGCTTCCAGCCGGTGCGGTGATGCTCGCCTGGGTACACGACACAGAAACGCAGCCTGCTGGTGGTTGTCTCAAGCCTACCTCCTGCTGGGCTGGGTTCATTTCCATCGGAAGTAACAAGAGCAGAGCATATTGCAACTGTGTAAATGTCACCAAATTACAGCAAGGTGAGCATTTGCAAGGGGAAAAAAGGCACTCTAGATAGCAAGCGTTTTCAAAGCATGTTAACAAATCCACCTTAACTCACATGCCAGCTCTCCCCCGCCCCATCTTCATTCCCACTGAATAGACACTAATTTAAAATTATGTTTTCAATGTGAAGCCTTTTTCTAATTTGATATTGTTTAGAAGTATTTAAGGATCCTACGGTTTGTTGTATTTCAAAGTGATTTGCATGAACTCCCTGGGAAAGCTAACAAAGCGCACTGTCAACATTTTTTTGGCAGACAGAAAGGGTTCCTACTCAACACAAAATATTCATGTGCTCCAAGGAGCACAGATTCTTGGGGCAGAGGAGACAGCTGCAGAGCTCAGTGAAAATCACCTAGGAAAACGCTGTAATATCTGTTCTTTTCCAGGGTTTTTTTTTTTTTGCCGTCCTTTAGCAATCCTAACTTGCCTGGTAGGCACAGGAGAACTCTATTGAGCATTTAGATAAATTAAAAAGGAGAAAAACATTAAGGAGTACAGGGAAGTTTTCAGAAGACCACTCATTCAAGAGAAAGACCAGTTCTTATTTTTATGAGTTTTTCAGATTAGTGTAAGAACTGACCTACATTCTGGTTAAGAACAAAACAAATTACTCCATAAATTGGCACCCCCATGACAACAAAAGTCTTAGAGCTATGCCAAAAAATATCTCTTCAGCAGTCTAATTTCTCTAGTTCAAGGAATAGGAGAAGGTAAAAGAATATTTCTGCTTCTTTTTTTAGGGTAGCTGGAGATAGAAATAACCGTCATACTTTATCTGCTGTAATAAAAGCCTGAATCTACTCAGAACGATTTTTCTCACTGGAGTGGCTCAGAGTGCTAGAGTGCTACTATTTAATTCAAATCTAGCCAAGTTCCAAGCAGAAAGGGATCAGCTACCACAGAGCCACAGAAGACAAAGACCTTTTATTGCCAAGTGCTACTTTGAACATAAACCCCAAGTATTCCAACCCCACTTAAGTACTTCCAGAAGACATTGTCAAAAACAACTAAAAGCAAACCCTAGATCTTCAGGACTCTCCTCTCCATTTTGTCACTGTCTAGCTCGTTCTGCCCAGCCAGTGTCACTTTGACACTCTTACCTGGCAGCCAGTGCTCTATGCCCTTGCAAATGCCACTGTTGATAAACAGCTGTGGAGAAGTTTTCACAGCTTGCTGGCATGTGGCCTTAGCGCTGCCAATCTGCCGCTGTGCTGTGGAGCAGCTCTCAGGTGGTTCTGGAAGTGGTGGCATCATCTGTCTCCCCCCAGGAGCATCCTCAGGAGCCCTGGAAGGCAGAGGATATCAGGCTGCAGGTGCTGGGTCAGCATCCATGGCTCAAATGCTGCTTCCGGACTTAACAAGGAAGGTCCTGGGGCAACTATCAGTACCTTACTGAGTTTCTGGGTAAGACAAACCAAATTTTGGGGGGTCTGAGGGCAGGGCTTAGCTGAAAGTCACCGCTGCCTGCCCCGAGTACCAGAGCTCCTGCAGGTGAGCATGTCCTCCTGGTGTGCCCCGGCTCAGTGTGAATTTCTGTGCTGGAGGAGGGCAGTGGCACTAAAAAGGTACTATCAACAGACTTTCTGAGCTTGTTGAGGTCTTTACACACACTTCGTTAGGATTCTGAAAAAATATATGTTGAAATTTCCAGGAAAAAACAAACAAACAAAAACCATAATAAATATGTTTATTCTCGTTTTCTCCTGCACGAGGTATCAGAGGCTGTTAGCAGAAATGGGTACCATTGCCCAAGGCTGGAATCCCTACATGAGCATCGCGGCAAACAGACTCACTGATGGTCTAGAAACAGTCCTGATGCTGACAACGCCAGGGATTCTCAACCTCATACCCAACAAAATTGCTAATTTGTTCCTATCACCATAACAGACATTAAAGTAGCTTGTATTCTCCATGCAATTTTGGAGACTACTGCTCATCCTTTATGTGTGATTAAATCTTTTAGCTCGATAACACGCACTCTAGAAGAAGGTTGCTTCATTATTTGTAGCTAAAGGATAATATTAGAAAGCAACTGAGTGTCTGAAGGAGAAGTGTTGCTGCCTGTCAGTAAGCGAAAATGCTGTGGAGCACTTGTGGCTGTGTTGTTTTCTTTCCCTAATATTCTATGAACATCTCTATGAAATTCGAGACTTCAACAAGGTATCAAGAGTGAACACTTCAGGGATGGTAGCACAAATATTTTATGTAGTTGTTTGAAATATTTCACAAAACATTAGGTGAGTGTTTTGGGGGGGATGATTTGCGTGACTGTCGAGTCATGCCTTACTCAAGTTGTAGATTCCTTAGGACCACAGGGAATGTTTCATGAAATATTCATATAAAATTGCATTACAAGTTACATGTCTAGCCATAATCCAGTGTTTGGAAAGTATGTTTTATGGAACTTTCCTTTTGAAAGTTTCACAAAAATATTACCACCACTTTTCAATTATGCTCATCTTCGAAAACAGTAATTTTCTTTTTTAATGACTGTGTAGAAGTGAAAGGAGTTTTTGACAAGTTTGAAAAGCAAACCCAGTTATTCCTTTAGTGACACAGGCTAGAGTGACAGGACAGAAAGTCCTATAGTGAATCACAGCAGCTATTTGCACTGATGTGTAACCACATGAACAGCAACGGTTAAAAGAAAGATGAGTACAGAAAGGCATTCCCTGCTCAGAGCTCATCAAGGTGAACTTCAGCATTGCAAGCCACTTCATCCCTAGATCTTCCACCTACAGGACCAAGACCTCTTCCTTGTCGAGATGCCAGTCAGTCTGAGAGCTCCTGGTGCTTCATTGCCCTTCCAGGGGGGTTCCTATAAACTGCTGCCATTTCCATGTCATTACTCTTCAGCCTTTCTAAACACCCTTCGCCCAGTCTGCCTTCCCAAGGGCCTTTGAACCTCCTCCTGGCCAGGAGGCTTGAAAATGGCTGAAAGTAACGAGCAGGTTCTGCCGGTTACCGCTGTCCTGCCAGGGCACTCACCCTAAACTGGCAGCAGGGAAAAACAAATGCTTGGAGTCAGAATTCAGGGACTCAGCCTCAGAATTCAGGCTGAATGAGCCCGAAGAAGCGGTGCACTCAAGTTAAAATGTCCCAGGAGGTAGGAGGCACCATGGCACAGCAAGTCAATGACATCCACGCTAGTAGAGAGGCACAATGCATCTGAAATTCAGCCTGTTGAAATTTAACATCCCAATCGTTTTATATCTTTTCAAAAGGAGAATGGCATACTCATTACAGGTTGGATCAATGGGCCAAGGCCAATGGGATGAGGTTTAATAAGGCCAAGTGCCGGGTCCTGCATTTTGGTCACAACAACCC
>BJBW01000435.1:193-38153 GCA_004320125.1 Scolopax mira
GGCGGGGGGCTGCGGGAGAGGGGGGGGGAGAGGGATGGAAGGCAGGGATGGTTAACACAAACTTTTCCTCAGTGCTTGCTGCTCCTCTCTCCTCTCCCCCCTCCTTCTCCTCCTCCCCCTTCATAATTTAAATAACCCTGATATTTCCCTGCTAAACCCCGGCGCCTGCCCCCCAAACCCGCAGCAGACTCACCGCGGGAGCCTCAGCATCCCCTCTGCGCCCCGTTTCCACCCTTTACAGTGTTCTCCGATTTTTCTGTAATTTTTTCCCCATATTTCGGGCTGGACGCGGCGGGCCTGGAAATTGTTTGCTTTCCCGTCTTTCCAGCAGCCATTGTAGTGTATGCGCTGCGGTGCAGCCCAGCCTGCCGCACACGCCGCGCCCACACAGCCCGCCGCCCACACGCACCGCGGGTTGGACGCCTCCCCCCGTCAGTCAGGGCCGCGGCCGCGCCCCTCAGCCGGCGCCTGCCGCCCGCGCCGCCCGCCCCGTTGGTGGAAGGCAGCGCCGCTCAAGGCCGGGGCGGGCCCGCCGCCGCCGCCATTGGCGGCCGGGCCTTGCCACTCAGCGCCGCCGGGGCGTGGGCGGCGGCGGCGCTGGGCCGGGGGGAGCCGCGAGGCCGGGAGCGGGGTAGGCTGCGCCCATACTTAAGCAGGCTGCCCGAGCCGCTGACGTCTTTCGAATTGGAGACGGGCTGCCCCCCTCCCGCCCCGGGCTCCCGCGGACGCGGCCGGCGACGGAGGTGAGTGCTGCCGCCGGCGACCCGCGCTGCCCTCGCCCGCCTCGCTTGCCTGCCGGGCGCCCGCTTTCCCTTTCCTCGCCGGGGGGAGGGAAGGCTCTGTTCGCCCTTCGTCTGCTCGTCTGGGGAGGCGGGGAGGGGGCCCGGCGGTGCGGTGGGGCCCGGGCACCGCGCTCCGGTGGCAGGTGGTGGTGCTGAGGGGAGGCTGCTGCGCGCGGCGGCCGTTGGGTACCGGCTGGGCGGCCGTTACCCGCCAGAGGTGAGGCGAGGGGTGTGCGCGTGGAGAAGGGGGCGCCGGGGCTCCGCCGCCGGTGAGGGGAAGGCAGGGACCGGGTGAAGGGCGGGTGGGCGCCGGCATGGCCCCGATGTTGCCCGGTCCGGTGGCGGCCCGCCTACACCCCCGCTCCGCACCTGGCCGACCCCCCAGCTCCGCTTCTGGGAGGCTGAGGCGGCCCGGCCGTGGCCGAGCGTCCCGGCCCGCCGGCTGCCCCCTGCACACACCCCCCCCCCCCCCCCCCCCCCCCCCCCCCCCCCCCCCCGCTCTCACAGCCGGGACACAAGAACCGCCGGGTTTTTATACGGCCTTCGCTCCAGTGTTTAAGGTTTATTAAGCTGGTCTGTATTGCAGCGTAATTAGCAATGTTGTATGTATGTATGCGTACGTATATGTGCTTTTAAAAAAAAAAAAACCAAAACAAAACAAAAAAACCCACCCAACAACACAAACGCTTTTCAATGGGAGGCAGCCTGTAGAAAAAAAAATCCCCTGATGGTTTATGAACTGGAAAAGCCCTAGGGTTAAAGAGCAGTCGCAACAAGTGCATTTCTCCGTGGTACAGCTTACAACTGCTAATGCGCCCGAGGGTAATTAAGGACCGTGGGGCAGACAAGCCTTGGGTTGTGGTCGGGCTCAGACCCGTAATGCTGAGAGCTGGAAGGGCCGGCAGCCTGTGCTTGTGTGGAACTCGGTGGAGGGGAGGAAGCTCCCTTTTTCCTCATCTCTCATTCAGGCGGGCAGCAGCGCTTTGGTGTGACCTGCCTGCCCTTCCAGCTGATAATGTTTCAAATCCCCAAGTGCTTCTGCGAGTGGGAGAGAGAGGAACACGCGCAGGAGCTGTCGGACCTCTTTGGTAGCACTAAGTGTGTTTAAGCATTTGCCTACTCTAAACGAAGCAACTTCGTGCTAAGCAACTTTGTGAGAACCTGAACTGCCTGTTCATTAAGTAGGTATTTAATGCATTGTGTGCACTGTTCCTTGAGCTGGGCACGGTTGCGGTCTCTAGTGTAATCAGGCTGAAAATGTTAATTGCAGTTTGTACAATGAACACTGATGACACATCCTATGGCTCTTTAAGAGAGTAAGGCTGAGTACTATTTCAGAGAGTAAGGCTGAAGTCAGTCTAATACCATATACCTTGAGGCATGTATGCTTAAGAGATACTTGCACCTCTAATATCAATGAAGCAGAGTTGTAACACAGACATGAAGAAACCTCTAAAAATGTTGTGTCTGTGGTACTGACTTAAATGAGGCATTGTGATGTGCTACTTTTGTTTTCTTCTACATCTCCCCCACCCCAGGCTTGTATCTTTAAGTCTGGGTGATGCTGTTGTCTACATGCTCATGTTTCCATTGGAGCTGGAGGTGCCTGATCAAAAATCCTCTTGCACCCACAAAAAAGCAAACATTTGCCTAGCTTGTGAAGTTAACTTAAACACTGGGTAGTTCTTAAAGGTAAGTGGAAAGGTTTCCTGATGCTGTTTTTTAAAAGGCCCATCTGCAGAAAACAGTCATGTGGAATGCAGAAAATAGTCCATGCACCAGGAGAGTATACTTCCACAGGATGTAAAATCTAAGGCTTATTCACCTAGAATAGCTTACTCTTACTCAAAGAAGAATCTTCATCTAAAATAAATAGTGTTCTGCCTGTAATTTACTAAGAATAGGATTTGATTTTTTGTTTGCTGATACCAAGCGAAACTGGCTTTTTACTGCAAAATTGCAGTTATCAATCTCTAACAAGAACAGAAACAGGTTTAAGTTTATGATTAGTAGCAGTGTCTTTTAGGAGGAAAAAATAATACCCAGCAAGATCAAGCAACTATGTCCTTTCACAGTTTCCTTCATCAGCTGTATTTTAGTTTACTACAAAGAGAGCTCTCTTCCTCAGTCCTGTCTTTCTGCTTGCATTGGCTCATACAGTCATGTGGTCAACATGAATTTATTTTTGGTAGCTGTAGTGTTTGTTTGGAACAAATACCTGCTTGGCCATATGTATGCCAGAGACAATGTATGGGAAGCAGTAAAGGGAATGAGGGTCTGCTGTTCTTCTTGATGTCATCATCTTAGGTCAGTGTAGGTTCTTGACACTGAATTCTTGTCTCTCAAGCTTAAAGTTCCTAGAGTCAGTGTCAAGCTACTAAACTGGTGAAAAATGTGATTCAAGCTGTCATACACAGTGTAAGTGGATCTGGTCCCTCCTTGTGGTGAAACCATTTCTTTCTGTTAAGAGTACAGCAGTACAGGAGATGGTTGGGCACTTGTTACACCTGGAGAAGCTCAGTGAAGATTCAGATGGGATCCAACTAAGGAGTAGGCACAAATCCATAAGAGTTTACTTGTACATTGCTCCCACACACTACTGCTTGAGGTGTCTAGAATGTGTTGGTTGTGGAACTGTTTCTCATAGACATGTTCGCTTCTTCATGAGGGTCACCATGGTGGCTGCGTTCTTTGCAGGAATTTATCAGGGAGTGAGCAGTTCTGGTGTCAGGCTAAACTTGCCTTGTTAGTGCTTTTGAAATACCATTTTGCAAAAGAAGCTTTGTGATGGTATATTCTTGCGTTAGGACAACCCAACTCTGTATGTTATTAGAAGGCCTTTATTACATGCTGCAGTTCAGACTTAATCCTAAATTGCTATTAAAAGTAGATACCTAACCTGTTTCTTTTCTGTTTCTAGCCAAGGTACGAGTATCTGTCTAGAATGTCCAGGCATGCACAACAGCTTAGAGACCAAGATATAAATCCATGTGTAGCGGTAAGATGGTCAAACTGGGATTTCTTTGTGCATTTTGAAGTTAAATAATGCAATTTCTAGATGATTTCTTTTTGTGGCTAGCACTCCTGGGTTGGCATTTGCATGAGAAGTTTCTTAAGGAGTCTGAAGATGGGAAAAGCTGAAAATAATCTGTTACACTAAATGTGAAATAACAACCACTAATCCTTCATAAATAGAACTAATAAAACTGATAGGAATCTCTTCAGTTTTCTGTCTGTAAATCCAGAGCCTGAAATCCTGGTTAGACAAGCTTGGTTGATTTTTAAGTGTCTTTTGTGGGTTATACCAAGCATCTTTGTAAACAAGTATTCTGTGGACTCTAGCCTGACTATTTAAAGAGTACTAATGTCTGTTATCTCTAAATGAAGTCATTGCTTGGTATTACTGATTATCCTTTGTGATAGATGTTCCTCTGCTCTCTTTGATAGTATTCTTTCATCTGAGAAGCTGCCTCCTATCTTCATAGATATTATGGGATTTGTTAGAATTTTTAGACACTGAGCACAGGAACTTTCCTCAGCTCTGAAGTATGTTTTCCCTATTAAAGGAAACAGATGCCTCTAGAAAATGTATGGATGACAACGACTATAAGAAGGATATGTGTACAGCTTATTTTTTGAAGTACAAAAACTGCAGAAAATTCTGGGTAAGCACAGTAGATTTCTCTAAATTTTACTCCATGCTTTGCTGTAAGTACATTATTTGTTACTGCTTTCTGAACTCTTCAGACCTAGCTACTACTGACTGCTGCTGGTTTTCACAGTGACTTACAGGCCTAGGTAGCCTCGGTATGTGTTGCTGGAAGACTTAAGCAGATGCACGTCAAAGTACTTCACTTGGTTCTCCTAAGTTTCCCTTCTTAAATTGAGTCAGTGTTCTTGCAGTACCTGGTATGTTTCCCGCTGGATTTGAGACAGATATTTCTAGAAATAAGTCCTGTTTTAAATGGATGTAATGAAAAAATTCTGAGTTAAGTTCATCTCTGTTTCCATTGGTTTGGGTCTTGCTTACTTTAACCTAAGATAAAACTTGCCCAGAGAGGTTGTGGATGCCCCATCCCTGGAGGGGTTCAAGGCCAGGCTGGATGGGGCTTGGAGCAACCTGGTCTGGTGGGAGGTGTCCCTGCCCAGGGCAAGGGGGTTGGAACTTGATCTTTAAGGTCCCTTCCAACCCAAACCATTCTATGATTCTAAGAGCTCATTCTTATTTGGTGGTGTCTTTATTTCCTTCTCAGTTGTGGTAGGAAAGTGTCATGAGGAGCTATGTGCAATTAAACTGTTCTCTGCTGTTTTCTTTCCTTATGCTGTAGTAGTAAAGAAACTTTTAGCTTAGTCTTCAAATAATTGTGCAAACTACCAAAAAACTACTTAGACAATTGCATATTAGTCTTGTATAGTGTAATGAGAATACTGTATGTAATTTCAGTGTCTTCTACAGCAATGAGGTAAGTGATCAGATGTTGTCAATTGAAAATACTAGTACATTTAATTATCTGCTAATCAGAGTATCTGGCCCTTGATAAATAGAGTACTTCTATTAAAGAAACTCATTCACTTGGAGCTCAGGGGCAGAGACTTCTGAGAAATCTGTTCTTATGGTCACTTTTCTTCTATTTTCAGCATGACATTATGATGCAGAGGAAAAGAAATGGTGTGAAACCAGAGATGCCCCCAGCAGAAGAGAGAAAGAAAATATTGGAATCGATGGGGAAGCCTTACTGACTAGAAACTTGCACTGCCTGACTGTTTGCACTGTACATATGAGGACTTAATGGCAGCAATTTGCCCTTCTGTGAACTGCATTTTACAGTTGCCATGTCTTGGATTAAATTAAGTTCTTAAATTTTGAAACGTGTGAGCTTTCTAGAGTAGAACTTCTTTGTTTTATTCATATTCTATGTCATGGGAACATGGCTCCTCACTGGAAGACTTGGATATCAACACAGCTTATGCTTACACTTGGGAAGTAAAACCTAATTTGCTGTGAAATGCTAAATATAAATTTAATGGGACTCAGTTTGTTTGAAAAGAGGGGGCTGGTGAGTGTTGCAGGGTAGATCTCAGGATGGAGCAGATTGAGAGGCTGGTATGTCTGAGATGTTTCTTATATCCAGCTATTCTACCTAATATTCTAGATTTATCACGTGTGATCCTATCACTATTTTCACACAAATTGTATTCTCTGTCCCTGGTTTGAGTAAGACTGTTCATGAACTAAAATCCCAGTTCCATCCAGCTTTGTCATTAGGTCTGCTGTTTCATCAGTGACAGCAGAGGCTTGCCATAAATCAGATCTGCCAGCTTTGCTTGCTGCAAGGTTAGAGAGGTTGATGAAGATAGAACTGAACTCCTCGGATCTGTACTGAGTAGTACTTTCTGTGGATAGTAAAGAGATACTTGGCTGTTGGGGAGGCAGAGGGACTTGCAGACATGTAAACATATACTCTGAGTGACATGGCAGGTTTAACTATAGTACATCTAGCTAAGATTCCCTGGACAGCTGAAGCTCTGGGTTTGGAAATGCTTACTCATAGAAGACTACAAAGCTCTCTTTGACCACTCTAATCTTAAGTAAGATTGATTCCTTTACTTAACTGAACAACTAGTAAGTGTAAGTGGGTTGCTGTCTAGTGGAAATGCTGTTTTCTTACCTTTAGTACCTTCAGGTGTCCTGGCTTCAAAGCCTGCACTCGGTGGTGGAACAGAAAAAACGCTGTCGTGAGCTCAAGTTCCATGTGAAATCCTTTAGGACTTGCTGTGATCAAGTTGGCAGAACTCTGGCTGACCTCATGGAGGATGGTGTAAAAGTGTTGTCTCTCTATTTAGACTGTTTTGGAAAGACTTCATGGCTTCCTGTTTCTCCTTCTGTCTGGCTTGCCTTCTTTCTTTCCACTGGTGGCCTCTTTCTATGCTTAGTGAGATTTTTATGCTGTTTCCACCTTTCCCCTTGTTATTTGACCTGACTGGTAACTAATGGGGATCTGTGTTTCCTCCTCCTTTCTGTCTGTTCTACTTGCACATCTGCATTTTGGGTAGATCATACCCTTTCTCTTTGGGAATGAGGTGTAACTCTGCCTTTGGAGTATGCAGCTCTCTAAGCATAGCTGTGCAGCCTCCAAGCCATCTCACAAGTTCGCTAGTCAGTTCCTGGCAAGGGAAATAAGCTTTCTTCAATCAAGATCATTACATTCTTTATTATAAATTACTTTCTCTGCACTGTAAATTTAAACTTTGCTGACTTTTTTTTTTTTTGGTGAAACAGAGAAGAAACTTATTTAAATTGAAAGGCTCTTTTCTTGCCTACCATGGTCCAGTACCCTTCTACATAGCAATCTTTTTTTTTTTGGCATTCAACTTCATAATTTGGCACCAATTCTCTTTTACTCATTTTGGTCCATTAATTCTAACTTTTTTTTCCTAGTAACTTTGTCCTGTCTCTGATGTAATGAAGTCCTGCAGTGATGTTCTACTTCAAATCCTCTTGAAGGTCCTGTGTTCTCTGTTCTCTGTGTCTTAGCAAGAGGAGAACTTGCTAAGTCAAACTTAGCCATACTGCTTCCTCATTGGCCATGCCTCTGATTAATCTTCTTGTTCATCTGCAGTTTTTGGGAGCTGATTGTCCCCTTTTCCTCAGGGCTATGTCTCTCTGGACTCTTCTGGTTTTGCTGTCTTGCTTGTCTAAGGGTGCCTTCTTTCCCACTTGGCATAGGTTTGTCATTTGGCACCTCTGCAGTGTCTCTGGACATGTTCTTTGCTCCTGTGGCTTTGGCTACTGTTCCAGTGCTGCTTGTTTTCCTCTTGCTGTGCTCTTATATTCTGGGTTTACATTAAAATCTATTGTATTTTTATATATGTATAAAATCTATTGTATGTTTTAGTTCTGCGCAAGAAAAGCGGCATCTCCTCTTGATGTGATTATGCATAACTTTTAGGAACTTAAGCTTATCTCATTTATCCTAGATTTTCCTTTCAAGTTTTCTTTGAGTGTTGAAATTCCCTTTCTCCTAGGTTAATTGTTGCATTTGCATTTTTTTTTTTCTCTGCCAATATGTACTTGGAAAGCTGTAACTGTTTTTCTTTCAAAGGATGATTGAGTTGTCTGCAGATGTTAATAGACACTTCATAGAACTTTGTAAATTTTGTAAAGAGCCAGTACTGGACTTCAGAAAGTCAGAAAAGGAGGTGCATTCCCTGCTTTCAAGTGTCAAACAATGCAAGAATGTGGGATCCCAGGCCAGGCTGAGGCACATGTAATGCAAGAGCAGTAGTCTAATATTAGACCTCCTGGTCATCGGTGGACACACATGGTAGGCTCCCTGTGAGTGTTACAACAAAACTGAATTTAGTGAAGAGCTGAGGGCAGTTTAAACTCGCAGATTTAATTCAGATAATCAGTCATCTGTTTTGGGGAATGCTATTTATTCATTTCCATTGCACATGCCTTAGAGTTACTGTTAAAGAGCACGACTTCATGAAAATCTCGGAAAGCAAGAAGTTTTCTTCCTCATGTCATAATGCCTCCCAAGGGAAATCCGTTAGTTAAGTCTGAGTTTTCATCGTTTTTTCCCCCCCTCCCCTCACTGGAGTTTGCTGTTCTTGCTTTTGCTACTGAAGCTGAAGAGTGGTTAGTTGATAGCTAAAACACAGGCTCTTATGTATTTGAAATGGTTGAGGTTTTTCCATTAGTTTTTGAAGTATGATTGACCGTCTTTGGTTGGGAGCCAAAGATAATGGTCTTTTCCTCATACCTGAGAGCTTATGTTCCACACCTCACTGAAACATGGAGGTAAGTCGTAGCTTGCCAGTCTTACTGGGCACAAACAAACTGGTTCAAATTCTCAGTTTTGCTAAAGCACAGAAAACATAACACAGTGGAGCAGTGTAATTAATTCAGAAGCAGAGGGAAGACCTGTGGCTTTTCTTTTGTTTGATAGATGTGCTTCTTCATTTTGCTTGTGGTACAAGGACCAAATCTGGATAGTGGCATTAATATTTCATTATTTTTTGTTTGACAGCTGGATGGTGCTGTTGCACAACAGACTGTATGAAAACAGAATCACTCCACCCACTACTGGGTTGGTTTTTTTTAAGTTGTTTTTTTTAGCCTCTTCCCACGGAGATAGTAGAACCCATGCAGGAGAAAGGGAAGATTGGTGCTGTCTCTACGGTACAAACTGAAGAGGAGGATGAATCTGGAAAATAGGAGGTTTCTGTGCAGGCTGAGAAGCTTTGGAATATGATTCTTGAAAGAGTATTTCTCGCCGTGGTCATTTGATCACATCTGAGGACTGAGCAGCAGCTACAGGCTCTCTGCCGGGCCCAGGGGAACGTCCAGGCTCCCACCTGTACATTTTGCCATCTTACTTTTCCTACAGGGCAAGGCCTGCATGTGTTTGGCTCTGGAAGTTTTCTGCTCCCACAATTGGGATGAGTGTGTGCTTTTGAAGGCATTGGAAGAAAGTTATCTACCTCTAGGGTCCTGGAAACTTTTTGGGGTTTAAAGCTGAAGCTTTGAAAGGCAAGGTGCTGCAGCTCAGTCTTTTTTCATGGTCTTCTAATAAAACTTTTTCACTCGTGTCATTGAGGATACATATATAGGAGAGCTTTCCTTAAAACTGCTGCAGAACAGATGTCAGGAATTTAGAGTATGAAGTGTTACTCTGGGCCCTTTGGAGGTAGCCCTTAACTTGTGCTAGAAGTATCTGCATCTTTAAAGTCAGTCTTCCAAAATAGCTGTGAAAAATCAGAATGTGAAAAAAATTTTAGAAAAATAATACACTACTGTGAGCATTTATTCTTTTGCAAGAATTTGAGGCATCTGGGGGAAATGTATTTTAGTAAGAAGTAAACCAAGTATACTACAGATCTTTTTTATTATTATTTTTTGTTGCAGCCTATTCGGTAGGAAAAAAAAGTAAGAGGGAAGTACTGTATCTATACTGACTAAATGCAGTTACTCATTAAAATAAAACCTTAGCATGTTTTTTATACATAGATCATGTATGTAGTAACTAATACTCATCAGATTTTGAGTAATTTCTCTCTGTCCTTTAGGTTTCTGTCCTGATGCCTCCTACTTCAAAATCCTTTTAGAAAAGGGTTTTAAGGCCTTTAAGGATCCTTGAATCATAGAACGGTTAGAGTTGGAAGGGACCTTAAAGATCATGGAGTTCCAAACCCCTGCCATGGGCAGGGACACCTCCCACCAGAGCAGGTTGCTCAAAGCCCCATCCAGCCTGGCCTTGAACCCCTCGAGGGGTGGGAAACTGCAGATGATTACTTCTCTTCTGACAACTGAGCTGCTAACCTGGATGCAGCTCATTTGAAATTCCTCTGCCTGGCTCTCCCTTCAGCATCCCTTTCACTAAGCTCAGCTTCTTGTCTTCTTCACACCTATGCTGTGTTCTGCCCTGTGGAACACTGTTCTCCTCTTACCTTGGGTTTTTTTTTCCTCAGGTACAATACTGATTCATCTCCTGATTTCTGTATCACCTTCTGTCTTTTATCAATTACACCACTTCCTACCCTGTTGTGTAACACTGGGATCACCATCCACTGCTGAGGTTCAAAGTTCTTCCTGGAGGTTTTGCTCTATACCTTTATCCTCCCTAACTGCCTTCTGCCTAGTCATCTCTTTCACAAGCTGATTTCCATTAGCTCTGTCTGGAATATCTTCCTGGCTTGTATATGTATTATACAACAGGTATTTTTTTCCAAAATACTTTTTTTTTAACACCACGATCTTCACCTTCAACCCAAAAATGCATTTCTGTAGCTAATTCCCTGTGATTAAAAAAAAATAAAGACTACTCTAGGGGTGGATTCTTCAGACTACATGTGTATCTATGTAAGATGATGATTAGGTAGCTAGTGAAAGTATTTATCTTATTTTTTTTTAAGGTTCTGGTAGCCCTTCTTCAAAAAAGCTTTCCAGTCCTGTCTGTTGCGTGGTGGTGCATCGTGTGTAAATGGGGCTGTCAGCTCCTTGAGCAGCAACCTGCTGCTTCTTACTGGTCTGTGGAGTGCTGGACACAGCCAGGCACTGGAGAACCAGTAACACTAATGCTGGAGTTGCTTGGACCGATCTTCATGTCTTTCTGTTAACGAAATAACGTGGCAGATGGCCTAATTATTATTAGCAGTTCCTTCCTTAGGAAATATCTTCTGAGGAGAGTCATGAGGACCGTTTAATGTGAAATGCTTTCTCCTGATGCTATCTGTGGGAGTAACTCCTTAATTTATTGCATAATAGCTAACAAAATCAGATGTGTTGGGTGGCATCGCTCTTCCATCAATAGGAAAGAGGTTTCTTTTGGTGGTGGTATTTTTAGAGCTAATAAAATCTTCATTGTTAATGAAGCTATGTATGCAATTTTTTTTAAACTTAATTTTAAAATTAATTTTGAGATTATTTGCCATATGCAGGCCTTTCCCCTCCATTGCCAAGTAAATTGCGATATTTCCATGAACTTCTAGGTCCTTACACCCCGAAGGATTATTCATGTTCACAGCCTCCCTATTTCAGGGGCTGCGTGGGGTTTTTTTTGCAACACTCGATTTGGGCAGATTCTGTCTGGAGCCCCAACCCTAATCTATTTAAATCTATCTGGAGCCGTTCCAGAACCTGCTAGTGATGGTGGTTTTGTTTTTATTTTAAATTCAAATGTTAGTTGTTGGCAAATTAGGTTTTGCAATGAACTATTCTTCCAATCGTTGCTGTCTTTTAAACGTCCCACAACCCTTGGGCTACCTCTTTACCTATTTTACTTTGATAAACAGCTGTGTGCTGCACACACTTCCCGATAGTCAAGTGACTTTGGCATAACACAGGCTTGAAACAGAAATGGAAATTGCTCAATCCCTGCTATTTTCTTGAACATTGTTTTCATTTTCAAACAGTTTCAAAAACATCTTGCTGCCTCTTTCATATTTCTTTTGGGTCACTTCAGTAGATACGAGCCTTTTGAAACTGCTGTGTAACAACATGTTTTCTTTTAATGCCAGACTCTCTATTTTACCTGGAAAACATTTTTACCCTTTTATGGTAAACATCACCACAAATACTGCCTTCTGATTTAGCTTTTTCTCTGTATTATGTGTTTTGTTCTCTTCTAGCAAAGAATCTGTCTTGTCTCCAGCATCCTCAGTGGAACAGAAATTTGTGCATCTTTGACTGCTCTTCTTTCTCACTGCTCAGTATTTTAAACTTACACCTTTTCCAATGGACTCCGTTGTGGTTTGGTTTTTTTTTTCTCTTAAAGGTTTTTAAACTTTAACCTTTGCTTCTGGAAAGGTGTTGTTAAATTTGTGTACTTCAGCCCCCTGACTATGCCATATTTATGTTTTGGTTTTTTAACACTTCATGTGACTGTTTCGTGGCACAAAACCTATTCTTTGTGCCAGGGAATATCAATGTCATCTATTGTCCTCTAAAAAAGAATAATTGCCCTCAAAATAAATGCCATCTTATGTGTATTGTGGATCAGTAGATTTACAATAATATAACAAATCAACAGAATAGTTTTTAAAATAGCAACCTTTTTAAAATTACTATTACTTGGAAGGGATGAAAATAAAAAAAAATTAACTGCTTTTCAGTAAAAGCAGCTGAATATGAATGCTGGATATATAGTTGTGTACTATACAGTTTGGAAACTGTATGGGTCAGATTTTTGTTTATGCGTACAACAAGATTGACTTGGCCTCTGTCAAATGGAAAACAATTGTAAGATAAGTTGATGTACAGTGACAAAAAAAAATTATGCTCAAGGTGGAAAAGGGGTACTTGATGAATACAGCTGTGAATGGCTTTTAGTGTAAGGCAGAGTTAAGCTGATCACAGAAATAGGGGGTGTGGGCTCAAGCTTGCAAACACCCATCAGCCTGTGAAGAATCTAAATGTTTTTCATTGATGATAAAAATTGCACTTGTTTTGTCGAAACAGATTTTGCACTGTTTTCACAGAAAAAAGCCTGCTGGTAATATTTTTTTTTTTAATTGTGCCTCATGTGAATCTCAAATTTTTTCTTGCCTTGGTGTGTAGACTCCTGAGCAGTCCTTGGCTCTTGAACACAATGGTGAAGCGCTCAGTGAATGTGGTTGCATGTGAAAAGTAGGGTGAGGGGAGTGTTGTGGTATTTTCTCCTGATTTTTGTTAAGTTGTGGAATTGAATGAAGTTGCTGCAGTGGAATGTGTTGGCGATACAGTGCTGGCTTCAGTGCGTAAGTAAGAAGAGGATGGAGTGAAGATAAAGAGAGAGATCCTAAAGCAGGGTGTGCTATGAATTTGCCATCTCCTGCAATATCAACCTTCAGTATTTTGGCTTTAGGTTTCCCCGTGGTGAATGGATTCAGGCAGATGTCACTGATGGTCTAAGAAATGCTGTCTTTTAGTATTCTTCTTCTTGATAGATAATCAAAAGCAGTTCCTAAAGAAGTTAAAAATGATGGTTTAAAATCCTGGGCCGGTCCTATCCAGGGTGGAAGAACCAATTTGCCTCCAGGGTTTAAAATGCAGATCCCAAAGGGCCTGTTCCCCTGTTGGCTTTCTCTGTCTTTGGACATGGGGTGGTCTGTGGGTGCTGAACGCTTTGATGCCTGAAGTCCCTGGTGCTTTGCCCTTT
Organism: Scolopax mira; assembly: GCA_004320125.1. Classification (NCBI taxonomy): domain Eukaryota; kingdom Metazoa; phylum Chordata; class Aves; order Charadriiformes; family Scolopacidae; genus Scolopax; species Scolopax mira. The sequence goes on from BJBW01000435.1 coordinate 13,617, forward strand.
GGTGCTGCTGATGTGCTGGGTGTCTGTCCCCACCTCAGCGCTGCTGGGATTCATGGGATAAATGTCACATTCTGTCAGCCCTGGGGAGCGATCAGGAAGCCTGCTCGTGTGTGGGCGAGCAGAAGGAAATTTTTTTTTCTGCAGGGAGTCACTTGATGGTCGTATCTTCAGTAGTTGCCGTTCCATGTCCCTTGTTCCTGCTCTCCCAATGGTGCCTCTTTATGATCCCCACCATCAACGATGGTGCAGGGTTCAAGCCTGGGGAACGTGTCCAGCTGCAAAATAGCAAAGGGAGAATGGGGAGAAAGGGAGGACCATTGCTTTTGCAGCCCTGCTGGACCCCTGGGCACCTCACTGTGCAGCTGCAGCCCCACTCCTGGGCTGGAAGGGACAAGACAGGGTGTCTGCAAAGATGGGGAGCAAATGCTGAAGGCACAGCTGCTGTCACAGGGCAGGCAAGGCTTTCTATGCTTGGAAAAGGGGCTTAGGGATTCAATGAGTACACAAAGACTCTGATTCTTGAGATGCCAGGCAGCTAAAAAGCAGATAAAACCTAGAAGGAGCCACGATTTCCTCGCATCTCCAGCTGGGCAGTCTAAATAGTCTTCTTGTCAACGTGCCAGCCTTTTCAGCCTGGAGGTGATCTCATCGTCGTTAAGTGCTGCAAGAACATGGGTACGAGGAGTTAGGAGAGCCCTGAAAAGTCTCACCGGTAGCTTCTACCTACCTCCGTGTTAAAAGCGATTTTTTCAGGTTCCTGCCCTTTAAATGTTAACGTTCGAAACCCCGAGCGTGAATCAATTACGTTAATAAATCCTTTAACGCCTCGGCTCTTCTAGGGTGGCTGTGGGGCGTAAAGAAGAGTTCCCAAAACGCTCTGGTTTTCTGTGGTGCAGGAACCCGGCCGGGCAGGAGCTGGCAGAGAAGCATCCCTATCTCTCCTGGTCTCCTCTGGTGGGCGGCTGCGGGAGATGGGGCTGCAGGGGAAGCTGCTGCCGAGCTGGACGTTTGCAAACGGCGTCAGGGAGATCTCATTCTCGCCGGGACCCCAACGGGTACAGGTTTTTGCATTGGTCATTTTGGAAAGTGCTGGTGAGATCATTTGTTACTGATTATTGCCATCAAATGGCCACTGTAAAACAGAAGCTGACGCCGTTTCTAAAATCTGAGTAATTTTCTAATTTAAAATATTAACGGATCAATTTATGTTTTTCTCTCAGGTCTAGAATTGCTGCTCACCTGTAGAGAATGGGTTTATGTGCAAGGTTCTCCTCGTGATTTATTTCAGTTCAGCTTTCACATTGCTAGATTCTGCACTGAGAGAAACAATGTTTTCTCTTCAGTAAGGGATTAATATTTTTTTGAGATGTTTCTGAAACAGGAGGCTCACAGATGTTCTTGCACAAGCCTTTAAAAGGACGTTCGACATGTGGCATTGCAAGAACATAATCAGCAAATTTTAGGTAAGCAAATTGACTTAATTTAATAAACGGCTTTTCATCAAACTGGATGGAGCCAAATCGAGCACTTTGCCAAGAAATTTCTTTTTATTGGTGCAGTATAATTTGGTGCTCACTAAGCTCTCTGGTGCATGCTGGCTTTGGGAGGGGAAGGAGTGGAGCTGGTTGCATTTGGGAGGTTTCTTGCCGAAAGAGGGTGGCTCTGCCGGGAACCTGCTGCAGAGCTGCTCCTCCTCCGGGGCTTTAAAGGGAGGGATAGACAGTGTGCTACACAGCCCATCCCTGGAAACTTAAAAAAAAATTAAATTAATCCAGTTCTGGGCCCCCCAATTGAAGAGGGACAGGGAACTGCTGGAGAGAGTCCAGCGTAGGGCAATGAAGAAGATTAAGGGCTTGGAGCATCTCCCTTATGAGGAAAGGCTCAAAGAGCTGAGATTCTTTAGCCTGGAGAAGAGAAGGCTGAGGGGAGACCTTTTTTATAAGTATCTAAAGGGTGGGTTGAAGGATGATGGAGCCAGACTATTTTCAATGGTTGCCAGCAATAAGACAAGGGGCAACGGGCTCAAGCTGGAACATAGCAAGTTCCACTCAAATATGTGGAAAAACTTCTTTATGGTGAGGGTGACAGAGCCCTGGAACAGGCTGCCCAGGGAGGTCGTGGAGTCCCCTTCTCTGGAGATCCTCAAGCCCCACCTGGATGCAGTCCTGAGTGATGTGCTCTGGGCAACCCTGCTTTGGCAGGGGAGTTGGACTAGATGATCTCTAGAGGGTCCCTCCCAACTCCGACAATTCCGTGATTCCATAATTTGACAGGAAAGCCAAAGAAAGGTACCGCGCTCACTGCTTTCCCTTTCACCAGGGATAAAAACCCGAGATGGGCTGGAGTAGGAAGATGTCATCGCAGCAGAAAGAATCCTAGGACTCTGCTCCCAGTCCCACAGTGATTTCTGGGGTTTCTAAAAAGGGGGACCATTCGCTGTGTAAAATTGGCATGCAGAAACCCTTTGGTGGGTAATGAATGCTCTGGTGTATGCAGAGGAGTTCTTCCAAAAGCCCAGATTCAATACAGATTTCAACATTTATGGACAGCAAATCATCTCTGTATCCAGGAAGGCTAAATGAAAACTGAGTACTTTTTATAATTAAGTGTGACTTTTCCGAAGAGAGATGATTGTACTGTCAGAAAGGAATTTATTATTATTAATATTATTATTATTATTATTTTGCCAGAAACTGCCTCCCTATATCTCTTTCTCTGCTGAAAGACATGTGGAGGATTTGGGATATGCTGTATTGTCACAGTGGGTCTTGGATGAGACTTTTACAGATCATGTGCTTTGGATTTTGTTCCGCACAGAGCCTGTCAGGCAGCTCACAGATAACATGGATTCTCACAGGGTTTATCCAAATGACCCTAAAAACAAAACAAAACAAAAAACCAACCAAAAAAACCAGCTTATAGCCTTCCCCTCCTCACCTCAAACCCCTGAAGAGCTGCATAAAGATCCGAGTTCTTTCAGACGTATAGGAAGAAGACTTTGTTGGTATTCCCCTTATTTATGTTACAGCAATTTATTTTAATATGTCATAGAATCGTAGAAGGGCTAGAGTTGGAAGGGACCTTAAAGATCATTGAGTTCCNNCCTGGCCTTGAACACCTCCAGGGATGGGGCATCCATGATTTCCCTGGGCAACCTGTTCCAGTGCCTTCTATTTCTAGGTAGCGCTCTCCCAGTGTGAAATACAGCTTACTAGACACCCAGAATGACAATTCCACACTGTATTATGAAGGTGGGTCCTTAGCGTGTCTTTTCTTAAAGTCATCCACATCCCTTTGTTTCACTGCCCATGATCCCACTTGTGCCTTCCATGGTTGCTTTTACCTCCATCATCCCCCAGCATATGCCAGCTACTCTTTTTTCATTAGGTAGGTTTCAGTCATCTGTCTTGATGCTATGCAAAATAATTGAGCAAAGCAATGTCACTACTTCAGCTACTGGAATAAAAGTTTTCTTAGCAAAGTGAGGTGGAAATTAATATTATTTTGAAATATTAACATTTGGTTGTGTGGGTATCTGTTCGTCAAATTAATTTTATGTCTCTTAGACTGTACCATCATTTCCTGGTTTCTGAAACTGAAGCAATACTGGTTTTATTCCTAGTCACCTGTTTTTTGTTAAAAAGGACTTTTGATTTGGTTCTTTTAAAATTAAAAGTATATTTTGATTCAATTTGATTAAAGTTGCAACTCTGACACCAGAAAAGAATAAGATGCAATTTCTTTTTAAAAAAACCTGGACATTTCAAAATAAATGAAACAACACCAACCAGTTCATCTTCAATAACCTCATTGTATTTTAATTTCTCTTCTATTTCTTTTAACAGTATTAACCACTTATATAGCCCCATAAAGAGATGTTGGTCATTGGGTCCATAAAATGGTCTTGATCTATTCAGAAACATCCATGTGCATAATATCTATCCTAAAGGTCTGAGTCAGCAACTTACACGTGTGTGAATGCTCGTTAACTTCAGGGATGAAACCGAAGGAAGCTGTTGGAGCAACGCGTAAGGACTGAGCTGCAGTGTTGAACCCTTCTGGGTGCCTGGTAGGGTAAATTTACTTCTGAGATGGATGAGAAATGCTTAAACTACCATATAATAGCTACATGGAGGAAAATGTCAGGGAGTTTAGATGTTAGACATAATCGTGCCTCTGTACTGGGCACTGGTGAGGCCTCACCTCGAGTGCTGTGTCCAGTTCCAGGCCCCTCGCTACAAGAAGGACATTTTGCTGCTGGAGCATGTCCAGAGAAGAGCCACCAAGCTGGTGANNACAAGTCCTATGAGGAGAGGCTGAGGGAACTGGGCATCTTTAGTTTGGAGAAGAGGAGGCTGAGGGGACACCTCATTGCCCTCTACAACTCCATGAAAGGAGGCTGTAGAGAGGTGGGTGTTGGGCTCTTCTCCCAAGGGAATAACGACAGGAACAGAGGAAATGGTCTGAAGTTGGGGCAGGGGAGGTTTAGATTAGATATTAGGAAGAATTACTTTACTGAGAGAGTGGTCAGGCACTGGAACAGTCTGCCCAGGGAGGTGGTGGAGTCACCATCCCTGGAGGTGTTTAAGAAATGTGTAGACATGGCACTTCAGGGCATGTTCTAGTACCTGGGATTGTTGGGTTGGGTGTTTTGGTTTGTGGGTTTTCTCGTATGTGCTGGTTGGTTGGTTTTTGTGGGGTTTTTTTGTTTGTTTTATTGTGGTTTTGTGAGTGTGTGTGTATGGTTGGACTTGATGATTTCAAAGGTCCCTTCCAACTGTGAAGATTCTGTGATTATTCTTCCTCCAAATGAACTTCAGAATGTCACAAGTTCCTGTAAATGAGGATGGCAGCCTTTTGAAATGTTGTCTCTCCTGCTTGTTAGCAGGTGTGTCATCTGCTCCTAACAACTTATCTCAGGGTGTAGGAAACAGTATCACTGAACATTAGCTTCACCTGTAGATGCTGAAAGAAAGCATCCACACCCAGTGGCCACCTGACAGAGTTAAACTGGTACTAGCCTAACTAAACCTAATTCTTGAGAGAAAAAAAAGACACACATCTGGCAGTAGCTCTGTGTTCCTTATGTCTGCCCTGAATTTTTCTCTACTATCAAGGACAGGTAAGATTTTATTAACCAAGAGCAGAAAAATGACTTCCACGTTCCCCTCACAGCCCATGTCCCACCAGCTGTGCTTAAAAAAATGGTGCAAGGAACAGCAGCTAATGGCACCTCTGCAGGGGCCATCTCTAACCCTGTTATGAAGACAGGTAGTTTCCCAGATAAACCTATAGCGATGGTTTCGTTGTTCAGACTTCTACACCTCATTCCCATAAAAGAACCCAAAACTAAAACACCAAACATAAAAAAAATCACCAGCAAAACCAGAGAGGAGACCACCACACACATCTAAGTAGGGGTTTCCATGTGGGGTTTCACTGTGTGCGTATTATCATGTGTGTGTTTTCTCTCTGGTGAAGCAATCACGTTTTAGCTCTCAAAACTGGGAGTGTATTTCCCCCCTTCTACTTTCATGTCTGTTTAAACTATTTGGATATTATTAAGCCAAGTATCGTTTGTGAGGATAATGCAAGCAAGGGGAAAGAGAATGGAAAAAAAGGAATATTTGAGAGTATTTGCAGACTTGTCTTGGTATTCAGTAACAGAACTGTGTTTTTATCTAAAGAAAGAAAAATCCTCTAGAACGGGGTGTGTGTACTAATGTAAAATCTGATTTTTTATTTTATTTTTTTAAAAAGCAGACCTAGGCTGTAGAGACTTCACTCTTTCAAATAACTTTTAAAAGTTCTTATGCACCTGTAGTATCAAAGTTCCCGAGTCAGCAAATAGCAAAGTCTGGAGCCTCAGTCGCTGATGATACGTTCCGTTAGAGCACGGGGATGGGGGACACTGCAGTATGTGTGTGCCCTCTGCATTGCAGGCCAGTGGCATCCCCGCAGGACTCTTACATCCACAGAGCCAAGCCCAAACATTATGAGTACCAGACGAGGTTTTCTGAACGGAAAGCTGTGATTTTAGGCAGTGCTTCCTCCCTGTGAGCGTTGGCCATTTGGGCACGTCTCTGGCTATACTCCGTATGGAAATGCCCAACCCCTTGATACATTCTCAAATCCTGACCTTTAACTTTTCATGTCACACTCCTGATGCTTTTACACCTTCATTTAAGTTCCTCAGGAACCTGTATCACAAGCTAAATTTCTATCTCTTCCTTGTGTCTGGTGAAGTGGGGGCAAAAAGAGGATATGGGAATATTTTGCCTTCCCTTACAGAAATTGGAGCCTAAGTTCTAGTCCAATTTTCTTGTCCTGAGGTAAAGCCAAAGTTTGCCTTTCCTTTGAGAAGACAAGTGTGTCCAGTCCATTCACCCCCACCGCTGATGGTAGAAACTCTGCGTGGTCAGAGTGGAAGTGTGGTGGATGCTCTTCCTCAGTGGAAACAAAAGATCAAACTGATTTTCAAGTCATGTTTTGACTATAGCCAAGTGTTTTAAAGCATTACAGTCTGTGAATTTGCTTTTCTTGCGCTGTGGGTTAATGAATAATCCTCTGTGTGCCTTTATCTTTCAAAGTTTGGGGTTTAATTGTTGGTTGCAGCAGAAGGAAATCAACAATTTATTACCCTTTTTTCTTTTTTTTCTTTTTTTTTTTTTTTAAGGTGGTATCTGAGATCAGTAAACAAAATGTTGTGAGTTAAATTGTAGGGCTGAGCTCACCATTGTCAAACAGGGAGACCCTGCTCCTTTTACTCCACCCCCTTGTCTTGGGACAGTCTCCAACCTTCTGCCCGTTCTCCCCCTTGCTCGATCCTTTGTTGTGCAGATCAAATTTACTAACCCAGCAGGTTAAAGGGAACACCTTCTGTGGGGTTAACGACTGGTTTTAGGTAATTTCACACTTAAGCACAGTGATTGTGCAAGAACTGGGACACGTGAGCATTGCCCAGCCTCTGCTCACAGATAATCGTTTGTGACTGCTGCTCTTCTGCTCAGTTATGAACATTCAGTCCCAGAGACCTCCCATGTAAGCCTGGGACTTGCATCCAACCAAAGGGATGAGTCAAGATCCTGCAACAGCTCATCTCCTCTGTGGTTCACCAGCGAGACCTCTAACACCAAAACACCCCAACTGCGTGACAGTGGGTTCGGTTCCAATTTCCCCATCTAATTGTTTTACTTCTTAACAACAAAAGCCTGCAAAAAAAAAAAAAAACAAAACAAAACCCTGACAAACCCATCTTATGAGTACTGCTTCCTGTTTTCTGAAGCTGAATCCAGAACAAGAGCCTGTGTGAGGATGATGAATTATTCAATAAAATTAAGCCTTTTTCCCTATGGAATTTGTAATAAAACTTGCAAACAGTATCTTGCGAATAAAGCTGCGGGCCTATGGTCTGTCGCTCCCAGATGGCATAAATTAGCAGAGGATGGTTTGTTGTACTTCCTTTCCCCAGCCATCCACCCCTCCCCGGGTTTTGGATGTGCTGGCCTTGGATGGGGATGACTCAGCCACTGGTGAATCACCTGCTGAAGTGCTGAAAGTGATGGCTTGGCTTCGTTTCCCCAAGCCAGAGCGAGCTGTCGAGGCAGACTAGCAAGAGCATTGCCTTCTGCAGCTGGGAGAAGTTTCCTGCTCGTACATCCAGATTGGCTGCACTTAGAAGTGGCAGCACAGATTTTACTGTGACTTCGATAATCCCTGTTGAGACCTCTCTAACAAAAGTTTCCTTGTGCAACTGCTCGTTCATGGTAGGGCTCTTCGTGGGCATCGCTGTAAAGCTTTCTTCAGCAGAAAACCAGTCAGTGAGTAGCTCATGTACAACCTAACTGGAGAAGGGGAGGTCTCACTGTTTTCCTGCTGGCAACGTGGAAAGTAACGGAGTATTTCCAACCAGAGAGTTTTTTCCCCAAAAGAGAAGAGATCGAGAAAAGCCTTCTAAAACCTTGCTGTTTCAAATGACCGTTTTCTGAATTGGTGATGGTGAAGAAAGACAGGGGAAGAACTAAAAACTGCATGGGAAAGGTTGCCAGGCTCTACATCCCCATGGGACGGTGCATGTCCAACCAGCTCCTAGGGAGAAAAACATGGAGGACCTGCTGTCGCTGGGTGGCGGACCTCAATGTCCTTTACAAAGAGAAGCTCTTAGAGAGATATGAAACAATGACGGTTTACCACAATATTTTAAAACTAATGCAGTCAATGGGCCTTTTGGACTATTTTAGTGTCGGTACCTTCTGTCTCTAAATAATCAAAGAAGTGTATAAGCCGGATGCCTGTTCTCAGCGACCTGCTCAGCAACCACCCCTGCAGAGAAGCAAGCAGACATTGTGAGAAGATCATCTCCAAGTCTCTGCTGTGAACCTTGGTAAGAACCAGCATGCGTTTTGTTCTCTACCTGCTGTGGTATAGATTTGTAAGACTTAGTCTAACCAGCAACACTTCCTTGAGTGGCTGAAGTTTGAAGAAAAAACTAGTCACAGCTAGTTGTTTTGGATGCCCACCATCAAGAGGATAGAATTTAGTAAGTGCAAAGGAAAAAACTAAGCTTTATCTACAATGGCAGTTATTTTGCTGGATGTTGTTTCCTTTGGCCTTTTTGTTGTACAGCTTAATATATTTTGGGGGATTGGCTCCATCCTCAAGAAAAGCACATCTTCAGCTCTCCTCCTTCCCCTGTGGAGAGTAGCAGTGGCAGAATCCCAATATGAGCCAAGTTTCCTCATATAATCATGCTCACTGTCCCTTAATAAGCCTTCACATTAGTCACATGATAAGCATGTTTGAGAAACAGATATGAGATCTACTTAAAGGCATTTCTTCACATTTTTTTCCATGAACATCTGACATTTTTAATATTAAACAATACTCCATTGTCTGGGATAGCAGACATTGGACTTGATGCTAATTGAGGTTCTTACACACAGAGTTAACCTTCCATAACTTCACCACATGCAGAATGCAGACATCTAAACATCTGCAGAAAAAGAAGTGTATGGGTACACAGCCATCTCAGAGTGGCACGTGATGCTGTGTACTCCAGTCCCCTGCCAGCCTCAGTGGAAAGCCACTGCTAAGCTGTGTGCTCAGTGGCATGACAGCACACACAAATCTCAGAGCCCAGCAAGGATTATTATGAGGACAGGCTGAGAGAGCTGGGGTTGTTCAGCCTGGAGAAGATAAAGCTCTGGGGAGACCTTGTAACAGCCTTTCAATATCTGAAGGGAGCCTACAGAAGAGTCAGAGAGGGACTCCCTATCAGGTAATATAGTGACAAGACAAGGGGCAAAGGGTTTTAAATTGGAAGAGGAAAGATTTAGATTAGACACCAGAAAGAAATTCTTTCCTGTGAGGGTGGTGAGGCACTGGAACAGGTTGCCCAGAGAAGCTGTGGCTGCCCCATCCCTGGAGGGGTTCAGGGCCAGGCTGGATGGGGCTTTGAGCAACCTGCTCTGGTGGGAGGTGTCCCTGCCCATGGCAGGGGGTTGGAAATTGGTGATCTTTAAGGTCCCTTCCAACTCTAACCATTCTGTGATTCTATCTGCATTGTACTGACTGCAATTTGCCTTTTTTTTTTGTCTTTCTACCTCAATTCATTTTCAAATCACCTGTCATTGTAGTGTTGAAAGCCTCCATATCAGTGAAGCTAGCTATTTACCATTCTATTAACTTTATTCTAAAGTTAAGCATAATCTATATGTGTGTAAGTTCACAGGTATTATTTCTTTTCTCTTAAGAGAATCACTTTTGATAAGAGGGATCTTATTTCTTAAGGAATTATACGCCACTTACATTGTGCTAGTCTTCTTTAAAAAGCTCTGAGATAACAGCAGTCAATTTATAGCAGTCCTTTCTCTACGCAGACAAAATACAAAGGTTGTTAATATTTTCCATCCCAGTTTCCTTACAGTTCAGATTGGGAGTGGTAATAGTATGAGAGCCAAGGAATTTCCAGAGATCTTGAAGCGCTAGTAAGTCGTTACTGACGCAGTGCCATGAGTATTTGGTTGATGAAAGTTAGATGCAGGATCATTCTGCTCCGGATTAGCAGATACTATCAATGTAACCCAACAAAAGTCAGAGCTTCTTTCTTGCTTAAACAGTGAGGAAAGAAAAAAGAAGCAGCAGCTGAGTAGTTCTATCTCCTTCAAAATCCTCATCCAAGGAGTGGTGTGATCCCTGAACATCTCTCTTAGCTTGTTCCCTTGATCTATATGTACTTTTAGTGTTCCTTTGTGGATATTAAGAGAACACTATTAAAAAGAAAAAACCCCAACAACAAACGAACCTATAATTCAGGTGGGGAACGTGGATGTGGCTTTGTCTGCTGTAAAACAATAAGACAAAACCATGTGTATATGGGAGAACTGAGGACAGGCAGTGGAAATAATGCAACAGCTCTTCCTTTGGATGTGAAAAATCCATTATTTCTATGTTGTATTCTAAAAAAAATTCTAAATATTCTAAAAAAATAATGGCAAAAAGGCTAGCCTTGTGGCTGGGTGAATGAAATAAGACATGACCATCCCAGTGCCTCCTTAGTGTGGGTTTTTAGCAGCCAGGGTGCTACTCCACAAAATGCCTGCTATTTTTAAAGATATTATTTGATCCACGAGGGAAAGCGTTGCACAGACAAGTCACTACACGGCCTCAGATGTAAAGCTGGAGCCTGCTATGGTGCACCAAATAGCCAAAAAGAGTTAGAAAGACTTTGGAAGGGGGATGGATTTGGAAGCCTCCCTCTCTGCCTTGGGAAGAGGGGGGCCATGCTGCTCCTTCACTCACAACAGCTCTGACCTACCTCTTTTTACCTCTGCACAGGCAGAGTCCAAACAAAACCCAAAAATTATACTTCATATAGGTATAATTGAAGTATATATATGTATGTATGACACTCTCCCCTGCCTCCTTTCTCCAAAGTCCCTAACGCTCTGCTTATCCTCCTTATCCTTGTCTGAGACTATCAATTAGAGGCAACGCTAAACTACCCCTTTCTTCGCTCAGGAAATTCTCTAAAATGGTAGAAACAGGTCCAGCCATCAAGAATTCTGCTGACCAAAAGGAAGTCTGCTGGTACTTCCTGTAAGGAGGCCACGTAATTAGTAATCGACTAATCACTCATCAACAGTATCACCGATATCACCCTCCCCTCTTTCCTTGCATCCTTCCACATGTTCAGTGGACTCCCGTTTGAACTGGTGAATTAAATTTCCTCACTACTTTTCCATCCATCCATCCATCCATCTTCTCCAAGGTGGTTTCCCACTTTGGAAACCGTAGCTCTCTCCTCTCAGTCCTAGCTGCCTCTCTCCAAACCTAGGGAGAGGCAGATGAAAGGACATTACTTCTCAAATGTGAAGGGATTGTTTAAGTGCTCTCTCCCCTTTGAAGGGAACCCGAAAGCCTGATGCACTTTAGAGAGGCAGAGCTACAATCACAAAAGCAAAGATACTTCGTCGTTTTTAATTATCTGACTGCTAGGGACCCTTCCATAATCTTTAGTGTTAATATAAATACTATCACAGATAAAATTACATGAATATAAAAGCATGAGTGAAGGCACTCAGCCATTTTACTGGCAATGTAAAAAAACTTAAGTAGAAGAAACAGGCTTCACCGCTCTCTTCCAAGTCCCCAGCTCAGACGCTGGGCAGGAAACAGATCTCTGCCTGTTGCTGCAGGTGGAGATAATGGAGATAATTTCTACAAGCAAGCTCTACCTAATACGGGTACTTATTATTATTATTTTTTGTGAAATTAGCTTGGTATTCACTTTTTTAGGGAGTTGTAACACAGATTTTTGACTAGATACCTTGTCATTTTACTCCCATCCTCTGTTAGAGACTGACTCAATACCAAAGCATAGAAATGATGAACTTCCTGAAGGAAACACTTCAAACAAGCACCTCACCTGGCTGTTCTGGTGAGATTTGTTCCTTCTGGATACACATCCCTTACAGGCGTGACTACTTGGAACCGGCAGCTCTTTCTCAAATTGTTAGAATCTTCCCAAAACCCAGGTATGCTATTTTATAATAACTATGCCACGACTTGAATCAGTTTTGGAATTTAATTAACAGTGCTGGGTGCCTTGTATGAGCGTGCTTCAGGGTTAACCATCATCATGCCAGAAATATGCAGACAGACCAATAAATAATAAAAAGGTTCTAAAATAATAATAAAAAATTCTAAAATTAATACAAAGACCCTCCATGATGGCCTTTCCATCAAGAATTCTTACTTCTTGCCAATGGTCATTGAGGATTGCATGCCACAACCAGGGATGCTGCCTCTGGACCTCAAGACATAGAGAGGAAGAAGTGTCAGAATGTGCCAGACCCTGGCTTAGGGCTCTGCCTCTCCTGGGTCTTCTGTGTAGTTCTTCCCTCCTGGGCAGGGAGTCTGGGAGACTATCCCAATACAAATCCTGCAGAACCACGTTTCCTTAAATAGATTCACCAGCCTGGGTAAGGGTGACATCTCTCAGCACAGCTATACCAATAATCAAGGTTGGTTTTGATCAAGACCAGCAGACCCACCAGGGCAAGGTACCTTGGGATACGGCCTATGCCTTTGTCATACCCTTTTGTTGTACATCTGCATCCAGATTATGATGACACTCTTATTCCTAGTGTCCTTGCTGAGGCCAAGAGAAGACAGTGTGAAGGGGCTTTTTTGCACTCCTCTTCCCTAGACAAAGCTCTATTTTCCTCAGGTACATGGTACCTGCACAACTTCAGGCTGTGACCTTGGTGGCTTTGGTGAGCAGAGAAAAGATCTCTGCAAAAGCGGCACGGCCAGCATGTTGAGGGAAGTGATTCTGCCTCTCCACTCTGCTCTGGTGAGAGCCCATCTGGAATAGAGTCCAGCTCTGGAGTCCTCAACACAGGAAAAACATGGACCTGTGGGAATGGGTCCACAAAAGCAATCAGAGGGCTGGAGCACCTCTCCTGTGAGGACAGGCTGAAAGAGTTGGGGTTGTTCAGCCTGGAGAAGAGAAGGTTCCCAGGAGACCTTTTAGCAGCCTTCCATACCTAAAGGGGGCTACAGGAGAGATGGGGCGGGACTCTTTATCAGGGAGTGGAGTGACAGGACAAGGGGTAACGGTTTTAAACTGAAAAAGGGGAGATTTAGATTAGATACTAGAAATAAATTCTTTACAGTGAGGGTGGTGAGACACTGGAACAGGTTGCCCAGGGAAGCTGTGGATGCTCCATCCCTGGAGGGCTTCAAGGCCAGGCTGGATGGGGCTTTGAGCAACCTGCTCTGGTGGGAGGTGTCCCTGCCCATGGCATGGAACTCGATCTTTCCAACTCTAATCTTTCTATGATTCTGTCTGTCAAGGACCACAGAGAAAGTGTGTCATAAGCTGAGTGGACAAAAGCCACTGCCTGTAACAGTCCCCCACTTACTGAAGCATCAACGACCCTGCTAAGTCTCACCAGAGAGACAGTAGTTCCACATTCTCCTGGAATACCTGATAGCTGTGGATACAAACCTGTGTCTTCTGACTGTAAGGGCAAAGAAAAACTCTGTTAGAAAAGCCAAATTATTTTGTTAAAAGATGTATTTCACAAAGCCTATGGTTTTGGTGAACTGCTTAGCAAAGCAGTCCACATAGGTGTCTTCAGAAGATCAAGTGCCCCCAGGAAAGTTACCAGAAAAATAGGTACCTGGTGAGAAGGTGTAAAACACAGAGCCAGGCTCTCAGTGGTATCCACTGAAAGGACAAGAGACAAATTGGGAAAAAAAGTACATTCTATTTAAACATCATTTTCATTTATTTGTTTTTAGACTGAGTGTGAAGATTAACACTGACACAGGCTGCCCCCAGAGAATCTCCAGCCTTAGAGATATTTGAAACGTGACAGAGTACTAACAACCTGCTCTCACAGCCCTTGCTCTGAGTAGAGCTTCCTTCCGAGCTCAGTGATTCTGGGAAGGAGATGTACTTCTCTGGCACAGATCCTCCCCGTGGTGTGACACCCCCAAATCCCACAGCCAGACTCATTGCTTTCCGTGTCCCCCAGCAGAACGTGTTCCCAGAGACGCTCAGAAGGAAAAGCTACTCACTCTCTCAGAGTTGGAGCTGGACACACACCAATCCGTTGGTGTAACCCATTTCTCTCCTCCTTTGCTCCAGAATCCTGCATGCCCAGTATTTCGTCATCGGAAGGAAAAACGTGCTCTTTTAGCATAGAAAGGTGAAAAGTTTGCCAGACACAGATACACCGCACAGTTATTAGGGACTGGCTTTATTACCAGGGGACAGTGCAACGTACATATGGACAGCACATTTAGGTAACACCTGTTTTCAAAGTAGTAATTTCCATTTCCCGCAGTATACTATAAAATGAACAGAATTTCTGAGGCAGAAAAATCTGCAAATCCAAAGGGATAGTAAGACAAATATTTTCCTCATCAGTCTGAATTCTGACACTCATCAATCCATCATAAAGGTAGAGCCATTTTTAACACACTTGTTTTACTCAGCATTTCTTGCTCATCAGTAGTAAAGTAGTTTTATGTAAACTTTTGTCTGCTGGTAAAGCCTCACTAATTGTACAGACAAGAGAAATAAAGGTAGTTTGTAGGCCACCATGAGGATAAAAACTCCCCAACATTAAAAAAAAAAAAATCAGCCTTTTCTCCCACCTGTCCTTCAATTAATTGCACACTAATGCATTTTAGCCTTTGTTTGTAGATGTTACCAATTGCTGGTAGAGTCCCATGACATGAGGTGGGCTTAGCCAGCGTGTGCATAAATGGCATACATTTCAGGTATAATCTGCCTTTTTTTTCCTCATTTTGGATTTACCAAAAGTCAAGACGGCTTCCAGTTTTCTAAGCAGCCGTTGTCAAGAAGGGCAAGGCCTCCTCAGCCTACGTCCAAAATAAATGGATAGTCCAAAGATAAAGTAAAACAAATCTCTGTAGACACAGGGCAACCTGCCACCCATTCAGAGAAGCAAAACATAATGGCTGTAAGGATCCCAGTCATACCAGTTCTACCAGCATCATTCCTTTCTGAAATAGCCCCAAAAGAAGTCCTGATTATACAGTGTAATACCTTTGTTTCTAGTAGCTCAGTGTAACTCATCTTGGCAAGATGTTTGATAGCCCACTTAGACTGTCAGTCTTATATTTTATAACTGCAAATTTGTTCTTAAAATATACACTTAAAAGATACAAAAACTTTTATTACAAAGTTGCAGTCATAGTATTTGCTTTTAAAATAAATGAGACAAAAAGTAGGTTAGCAGCACAAATGCATCATTTACATCCTTCCTCCTCCCCGCCCTGACATCCATAGTCATCTGCGAGTCCCAAGATCACCACCTCCAAAAAATCAAGATATTTCACTGGGTTTGCACCAACACAGCACATATTTTCATTCCAGAAAACTTCCATTTGTATAAATCTGAATCCGTTGTTTCAGGAAACTCTTGGAACTCCTCAGCTTACCTGGGAACGGTAATGGCACCAGCAGAGCAGCCCTTCCTCATGGGTCAAGGAATGGCAACGAGAAGTCAGGCCCACTGGAGGCTTCCATGGCTGCTGGCCAAATACATGTGGCTTCTTGGTCCCTCCTCCCCCCCTGAGCTGCCAATTATAAGTTGGTGATGTAGGATCGTATTTAAGGCATTATAACAGACATAACCAAAGGAACTAATTTCAATTAACGCGTTTTCCATAACAAAGTGAAAACAAATCAGTTCACTGGATAAAAAAAAAAAATATAATAGTTTGATTGAAAGCTGTTGGTTAAGAGCCAAGTAAAAAGCCATTTCCTTAAAAGTTGTTACTAGTGAGTAGTGAGGCACCTTAAATTCACAGCTGCTAGAGAAGCAGACCTTTAACACCACCACCTTTAACAAGGTCCATTTAAGGGTTGCCGGTCTCTGAATTTTGTGCTTTTTCACTCCTTCTTCCCTCGACCTGTGAAGCTATCCATGACATTGAGGCTTCCAAAATATTCCGCAAAGATAACGGTTAGTTTCACTGGTAGGAGTCTGTAAGGTAGGAGAGTTGAAGAAGAGAACAAAAAAGAAAAAAAAACCAAAAAACCAAACAAAACATCAGAAGAGTTTTATCATGGCATTAACTTTACCCAGCTAACACTGACAGTGTACTCTTCTAGAACATAGTACCACTGCTTCTCTCAGAATACCCATTACACTCATTTGGCAGCCTGAGTTATGTAGATTTCCCAGCCAGTTAGAGTCAGAAGTGCCCCTAACGCTGAGGCAGGACACCAGATACACAGCTACTGAGGAGCAGGCCCCATCTCTACAGCCCACAGTGACACTGCACCCCGATGGAGCCAGCAGGTCACAGTTAGACATTTCTGTCATTGTTCTGCGGCCCGAGGGTGGACCGAACCCCTAGAAACTTAAAAAAGGGAAATTCCAGAAACGTGCAGAACTTAATGAAAATTAGCACCAAGAAGCAAAAGCCTGGTTTGAACTTTCAGTCAAAAACGTAACTGAAACATTCCTGGAGAGAAAAGAGAGAGAGGTAAAGAAGGAAATACTTACTGTTTCAGTAAGACTATGAAATAGAGACTGCGTGGCATTATCAATATTTCTTGGTCCCGCCGAATAGCAGTCATGATCTTCTCAGCCACGTACTCTTGGTCCAGACCAGGAATCAGCCTCGGCCACCTGGAAGAGAAGACATTTCTTCTTGTGATACAAATAGCTTTGGATTCAGATTTTACTCCATTTACTCTCCATTTTGCAGTTATTCAACTAAAAGAAGAAATAAATAGCACAAATCTGACGAAAACAGAACCTTCATTATGCGAGAGAGTGAGTGGCTGCTGTTATTGTCCCTTCATCTCTATGATCTCTCCTAATACAAGGACTGGGTGGATTTGTCTTATGACATACTAGGCTTTTATTTGGCTCCTAAATTTGCCATTATACAAGCATACTGAGCAAAGCTATGCCACTGCTTTCAAGAATGGGGGGTTTAAAACTGGAGAGGACAACATTGGCATTTTAGGGCTTCAGAGCCCTAAAAATAACACAAGCAGAGAAAAGCCCAGCTCATGATTTTCATAAAGGAAACAGGAGTACGTAACAATCACAGAATGATATGGGGTTGGAAGGGACCTCCGAAGATCATCTAGTCCAACCCCCCCACCAAAGCAGGTCCACCCAGAGCAGGTTGCACAGGAACATATCCAGGTGGGTTTTGAATGTCTCCAGAGAAGGAGACTCCACCACCTCCCTGGGCAGCCTGTTCCAGGGCTCTGCCGCCCTCAAAGTAAAAAAAAAATTCTCCTAATGTTTAGGTGGAACTTCTTATATTCAAGTTTATGCCCATTTCCTCTTGTCCTATCCCTGGGCACCACTGAAAAAATACCAGCCTCATCCTCTTGACATCCTCTCTTTAAGTATTTATAAGCATTGATCAGATCCCCCCTCAGCCTTCTCTTCTCTAGACTAAAGAGACCCAAGTCCCTCAGCCTTTCCTCATAAGGGAGATGCTCCAGGCCCCTCATCACCTTTGTAGCCCTCTGCTGTACCCTCTCCAGCAGTTCCCTGTCCTTCTTGAACTGGGGAGCCCAGAACTGGACTAAGTGCTCCAGATGGGGCCTCACCAGGGCAGAGCAGAGGGGCAGGATGACCTCCCTTGATCTGCTGGTCACATTCTTCTTGATGCACCCCAGGATGCCATTGGCCTTCTTGGCCACAAGGGCACATCGCTGGCTCATGGTCATCCTATTGTCTACCAGGACTTTTAGGTCTTTCTTCTCAGAGCTGCTCTCCAGCAGGTCAGCCCCCAACCTGTACTGGTGCAGGGGGTTATTTCTCCCCAGGTACAGCACCCTACACTCACCTTCATTGAAGCACATCAGGTTCCTCTCTGCCCAACTCTCCAGCCTGTCCAGGTCTCGCTGGATGGCAGCAGAGCATCACCAGCATGCTAAACATGTGTGGTGCATAAAATCCTCACAGGAGTCTACTCACTTGGTTCTGCAGCCATCAAACATTCCTGTGTTTATGAAGAAAGGACACACGATGGTGGTTTTAATGCCAGTCTTTCCCAGAACTCTCATCTCCAAATCAACTGACTCCGCAAAACCAACTGCTGCAAATTTACTTGCACAGTAATCTGTAAAATAAATAAAATATTAATTGCAGTTAAACATTTTAATTTACTAATTGCATTTTACTAAACAGGTTCAGCGAGTCCTGCCACTGAATGCATACACAGGAGCAGTAACAGCTTTTGACAGAGAACAGGTACAAAGCTATGCTCTACTAAGTAAACTAACCAGCCACAGCATTTCTTTGCAGTATATAACAGCAGTGCTATAGTATAGAAATAATATAGAAATTATATACGTAGTATGATAGCATGATATATACACAGTATCTGCAGGAAATTACTGTCCAATAATAAAATACTTAACAACAGAGCGGGAACTATTTTCAGGATTGGGTTACTAATAAGATTTGCCTTTGATGAGGTTCATTCCTTTTAATTTCCCTCTCCTAATTTAACTGTTGTTCCAGAATGGCAGGGAGCGTTCCTCACTGCATCCCTGCTATCACCTTTCCAATCTCTACTGAACAATAGCAAATGAGATTATCTTTTCATACCAGACCTTATCTTTGAATCCACGCACCAGCTTCTTATTCATCAAACTGAAGCTTCTAAGACTCTCTAATGTGGTTTCAACTTGGAGCTCAATTTGTCTTCATTATCACTGCCTTGAAGCTAGATTTCTTTTACTGCTATGACACCTTTGTTCATTTTCCTCCCCGTTTGCATACGTTTTCCAGAAACACCTTCTGAGTTTGCCCTAATCTCAGCACTTTCTCTCCATAACGGAATGGCTCCTCTTGAATGAATTGCTGAGAGACAGAGTACAAAATGAGATATTACACCTCTACCTCTGTACCACGTCTGGACTCAGTAGTTATTTGAGTTAGGGAAACCCTAGAGGAGCACTACTGAGCACCTGGAAAGCTCTTTTGAAAGGAATGGCTGGTTTAAAGTCAGCTGGTTTGAAAGTAAGAACATTTGCTTAACCTATAGGCAAAAATCCCAGAAACTCAAAATTAGGATTTTTATTTTTTTTATGAGTAGTGATTGTAGCTTAAATAAAGTTGACTAAATGAGTGTTAGATGCAATACACTACCTGAAAGACGATTGACTCCAATCAATCCCGCTGCGCTTGCCATGCTGACCAAGTGTCCATGGTTAGAGGCCATCATTGCTGGGAGGAAGGCCTTGTAAGTCTGCAACGTACATCAAAAAGTAAACTAAGTGCTATAATATCTTGAATTTAAAGTGTCCCCACAGCTTCCCCCTTCCTTCCGTTATGGAAGGAAGGAAGGGAGAGGGGGGAGAAATGAGTTTGTCGTTTGAACCGTAACTTTCAGCTACTAAGCTGGGACTTTCCAGGTCCCACCAGTACCACTTTCTCCTCAACACCAAAGACAGATGGTAATTTGCTGAAAGCTAAAGATACAGCTTCAGCTAATTGTTAAGCTTCTTTTAGCCTAAAGCTCAGCGCTGTGGTGTTTCAAAGGAGAATTAAGTGTTCACTGCAAATTTAGTAAAACGGCAAAAATCTGAATTTCATGTCTTCTTTCTTCTGAATTAATTTAATCTCTGTGATTAACTTTATTTATGAAGAAACTGGAGCACATTTTAATACCCCCTTTGCAATTCTTTATGACAGGAACAACATATAGATGACCTGCCTTCCCAGGAAGGAAGAAAAAGCAAATTAAGTTACTCACTTTGGACAAAAGCCCCACTTATTATTAAGAGCATTGTCTGAACATGTGGTATTTCTTACTGAAACTATCATAACCACAAAGCAACTGGAACACTAACAGAATTGAACATTTCTCTGTTACTAAAGTAGCAACTTCTAGGCTGGGCCTGCTTTATGTCAATTAATATTCAGGGATTGTAACACTCCACTGGCTTCAAAATTTATCAGATGGCCAACTTCAGTTCTTAAATGCATTTCTAAATACGAAGCAGTTTTACTTCCACCCCAGAAGTTCCCAAAGGATCCATTCTTCCATCCTTTTTTTTATTTATTACTATTTTACAGACTCCCAGGCACAGAAAGTAATTTCTTGCATAATTTCTGACTGAATTTACAAGGAGCATCCTCACATATTTCCCTCAATTCCAGAAGAAAAAAACCAAAAACCTCTTTTTAACATGTTTTCCTTGTTATGATGCTGTAGGTATAAGCAAAGTAGAGACATTACCCAGAAGTGTGCCATGATGTTCACTTCCATGCTTTTTTCCACAAGCGAATCTGGACACTCCATAAATGACTTCCCAGTAACAATACCAGCATTGTTGATTAGGATGCTAACATCGCCAACTTCTTTTTTAACCTAAAACAAAAAGCCTCCAGATATTATGCAATAAACACACGCTTTCCAAGTTTTGTAAATGAAAACATGAGAAATAGGAATGTTTTTCCTATTTCTCAGCGCATTTCAACTGAGTTGATCTTACTAAGCTTTTTACAGACCCAAACACCTCAGGTTCTTGTATGTTCTCACCTGATGCCTTTTTAGAGCTGAGCTTACAACCCGACTGCATCACCTAAACTTTTGCTTGTGAGGTTCCTTGCGTTATACTCTAATCCTTCTGTGTTTTCCAGGGAGCAAACAGAGCATGGAAGCCGTGCTGCCACAGGGCTTGAAGGCAGCTCGCACAGTACTTGAGTCTTCTAATGAGCAGGGGAAAATTGGACTGCCTGTTGGTAGCGTTAATTGCCTGCATCCCAGCAGTCCCTGGATTCAACTCTCCCACCGGTCAGGGTAGTAGCTACTTAGCTGAAATACTAAGATTCTATTATCTAAAGCTTCTCCATGCTGTTTTCCACATGCTCCACTTCTCCTGACCGTGACTGTTAAACACTGACACGTATTGCACAGGAGCTCTTCTTCGCTTTACTTACGTTCCACAGCACCCACATTAAACCAGAATTCCCTACAGCTTCCTGGGGGAGAAGATGGAGTTTTCCTGCCCTTGGTGTGTCACAATTAGAATGTGCAAAAAAGTCACTTTCAATGAGGAGTATTCCTCATGTGCATAGGCAGTGAGAAAGACCACCTGTAGAACTAATTTCCTCCTTACAACCTTTTTATTTATTCAAGTACCTTGATTACTTCAAGCAACTTTACAGGACAGAAACATAAGAGCTTATCTTACCAAGCATCAAGGGTTGGGGTTTTATTTTTTTTTCAAGCTTATTTCTCAAGAAAGCAGCCTGAAAGGACATCATGAGGACATCATGTCCACACATTCAGTTCAGTAAGATGAAGACGTGGTCCCTCACAACATCCTTCTCTCTAAATTGGAGAGATAAGGATTTGATGAGTGGGCTGTCTGGCAGATGAAGAACTGGTTGGATGGTCACATGCAGAGAATAGTAGTCAATGGCTAAATGTCCAGATGGAGACTGGTGACAAGTGGTGTCTCCCATGGCTCTGTACTGGGACTTGTGCTGTTTAATATCTTCATTAATAACATAGATAGTAGGATCAAGTGCACCCTCAGAAAGTTTGTGGATGACACTGAGAGGAGGCATGCAGTTGACACATTTGAGGGATGAGATGTCATCCAGAGGGACCTGGACAAGCTCAAGAAGCAGCCCCATGTGAATCTCAGGGGATTTAACAAGGCCAAGTGCAGAGTCCTGCACCTGGGTCAGGGCAACCCCCCCAGTATCAATACAGGCTGGGGGATGAAGGGATTGAGAACAGTCCTGAGGAGGACTTGAGGGTGTTGGTGGATAAAAAACTGGACTTGAGCCAGGAACGTGTGCTCATAGCCTAGAAAGCCACCCTACATCCAGGGCTGCATCAAGAGAGGTACCCCTCTACTCTGTGCTCATGAGACCCTACCTGGAGTACTGTGTCCAATTTGGAGTCCTCAACACAGGGAGGACCTGTTGGATCCCCCTATGAGGACAGGCCAAGAGAGCTGGGGTTGTTCCACCTGGAGAAGAAAAGGCTCTGGGGAGACCTTGTAACAGCCTTTCAATATCTGAAGGGAGCCCACAGGAGAGCTGGAGAGGGACTCTTTATCAGAAAGTCTAGACACGGGGCAACAGTTTCAAATTGGAAGAGGGGAGACTTAGATTAGATATCAGGAAGAAATTCTTTACAGTGAGGGTGGTGAGGCACTGGAACAGGTTACCCAGGGAAGTTGTGGCTGCCCCATCCCTGGAGGGGTTCAAGGTCAGGTGGATGGGGCTTTGATGAACCTGGTCTGGTGGGAGGTGTCCCTGCCCATGGCAGGGGGGTTGGAACTGGATGATCTCCAAGGTCCCTTCCAACCCAACCCATTCTATGTGGCACATACAGTTAATGACTTGGTGATTAGGGTATTCAGGATAGATGGGAGAAGGGAAATAACAACCTTGACCATCCCATTTCTAACTAGTGGTGAAAAACTGAACCATCTGTCTCTACTCATCTTCCAAAATATATTCACAGTTTGGATGGAATTCAAAGCAGATTTGAGGGCGTTCTTGCAACCCAGACACGTAATTCCAACTTTACAACACCTCTCCTCATGCTGCTTCCCTACTAACTAGATGTGGCAGTTCTTTTCCTCAGCAAATTGGCTGTTTTAATTCCTTTCTCCTCTCAGCTCTCCCCAGTGCATTACAGAGCCAAGACATTCAGCCCAGGCTTCCACACTCTGCTCGAGGCCAAGTACAGAAGACCTTTACCAAGCGTCTTCCCAGCTATTAAGGGGGAGACATGGGAATGTGTGTAACATCAACTTTCCAGAGCTCTAAAGGTCTCCATGCAGTACAGGAAAGCATGTTCCAGGTGTTTGAGCGCACAGCTCATCTGGCTAAACACCTTTTCCAGGTATATCTAAAAAACCCCAACTATTTCCTACTTGTTTCTGCATTTATGCTTTTATATTGAAGTTTAGTAGTGAGCAGTTACTGTGTTTCCCAAAAAGCATTCAAAGTGTCTGCTGTCGAAGAACCAGAACCCCCTGAATAACAGCCTATGTTATTTAGGTGGAGGTGGAGTAAAGCCTTTTATGTTTTATAGGCAGTATGAGATACCTCCAGGAAATGTGCTTCTCCTGTTGCTCCTCTGCACAGGAGAAGAGATTCTCAGAAAAAGTGGAGAACTGGCTACAAACTGTCATCTTGACTAACTAGCAAGAAAAAATTGTGGACAAGTAAAAGAAGTAGCATGGAAGGGAGATCCTGGAAGTAGATGTGAGCCCAGATGCAGTTTTACAACATAAAGAGGAAACAGCTTCCGTTTCCTCACAAGTAAAAGGATCAAATAACAGAGTTACTTCCCTCTTTCAAAGTCCTGTATTCTCAAAGTTTATCTGAACTCAGGAAAGGGAGGGGAAGGTCAGAGAAGGCCACATTCCGTAGGGGTTAGGTACTTCTGGAACATGGACGTAAGAAATAAACTTTAGGCTATGGCTTTTGATAGCCAGAAGCTGTCCTTCATCCTGTTGGTACAGGAAAGGAACAAGGACACCACATGTGCAGGGCTTCTTGGCCTTCTTCCTACTGAAGTGACTTTTTCCTGTTCTCTCTGTGTGACTGATGAAGTACCAGAAGCAGGTATTCAAGGTTCACATACATTTTATTTTGGCTTTGAGATTGTTTTACTGGGCACAAAGTTTTCAACCATATCCTGCCCTGCCTGCATGAATTTAGTTTGTTATAGTCTTGCAAAAATCCAAGTCATTGCACGAAGCTGAATCACCAGGAGGGGAGAAAAAAAAAACAACATCAAAACCCACAAAACCTAGAACTGCACTGCTTCATCTTGCAAAGGCTGACGCCGCACACTATGAGGAGACAGAGTCTACTACAGGGCATTAAGTAAACAGTGCCACCACACTCCAACTAATCCTCAAATCATAAAATGGTTAGAGTTGGAAGGGACCTTAAAGATCATCAGTTTCCAGTGTCACAGCCATGGGTAGGGACACCTCCCACTAGAACAGGTTGCTCAAAAGCCCCATCCAGCCTGGCCTTGAACACCTCCAGGGATGGGGCAGCCACAGCTTCTCTGGGCAACCTGTTCCAGTGTCTCACCACCCTCACAGGAAAGAATTTCTTCCTAATATCTAGACTAAAACTCCCCCCTTCCAATTTAAAAAACATTGCCCCTTGTCCTGTCAATATCAGCCCTCTTGTCACTGCTAAGAAGGGGAAGTTTCCAGCACGGTCTCATACAGTTGTTAGCATGACATGACATTTCTAAAATAACATTATCAGGGTTTTTTCTTCTATGTAGATCAGAAGGATTATTAGGAGATCAGCTGTTCGTGAGCTGCTGACAGAATATCTTAAGTGATGAATCACACACAGATTCTCTTATCACTTCTTTACTCCCATCTACCTTTGTTTTTATCATCCCTTAACTTGTGTCATACACTTATCTGCACCCTCTTCTCCTTTTTGTATTTATCCAGAAAGACTCTGCTTTTCTCCATGGGACTGAAGTGCTAGGCCTTGAGTTGTCAAA
>BJBW01000435.1:42539-55413 GCA_004320125.1 Scolopax mira
ACAATACTCCAGGTGTGGCCTCACCAGTGCTGAGTACAGGGGCACAATCACCTCCCTACTTCTGCTGCTCACACTATTTCTAATACAAGCCAGGATGCCATGGGTTTTCTTGGCCACCTGGGCACGCTGCTGGCTCATATTCAGACACTTGTCAATTAGAACCCCGAACTCTTTTTCCACCAGGCAGCTTTCCAGCCACACCTGAGGCCGGCACCCAAAAGCCAGCTAGCCAAGGGGATGAAAGGGTGGTCACACAGTCACCCAGCCAGCATGAGTGGGCTCATTGCATCTGCGGGGGGGGGTGTGATACCACCCCCACCCCCCAAACACCCCACAGGCTCCTGTAGCCACGGGTAGCCGAGGGCTGAGGCGCAGCAATACCTTGTCACCACCACCTGGAAGGCGTCAGGCTGCCTCACCCCGACTTGGCACGCCTCATCTGCCACCCCAATTAGCACAGTTTAAAAAAAAAAAAAAAACCAAACAAAACCGAACCCGCCAAAACCTAAATGACCCACGGGCAGTTTTCAGCCAAAGTGACCCCGCTCTACCTCAGGGCCACCCCGCTGAGGAGCTACCGCTGCCCTCAACCGCCCGGACCCCCTCCCCGGCAGCGGGACTTCCCCTTGACAGGGGCGACAGGACCCGAGAACACGGCAGCCGGTCCCGACCCCCCGCCCCCGGGACCCTCCGCGGCCGTAGGTACCTCCGCTTGACGGGATGAAGGACAGCGAGGTCACCGCCGCCTGCCCGGCGTGGTCCGGGGCGACCGAGAGGAGAGAGCAGGCCGAAGGAAGCAGACAGCGCGGTAAGGCGGGGCGGCCTGGCCTTTATGCCGGCAGCCCGCCCCCGCCGCGGGAGCGACCGGATGCCCGGGGGCGGAGCGGGAGGACTCGGCGGTGGCGAGAGGCTGGGCTAGGGACAGCCGCTGGGCTGCCGGAGCTTTGGCCGGGTAGAGGGACGGCTGCCGTCCGTGCCAGCCGGCCCGGGTAGGCGGCAAGGGAACAGCGGGGCCGGCCCCGGAAAGGGGAGCCGCGGCCCGGAGCCGCTGAGGGCGCCGGTCCCTTCAGGTCTCCCTACCCTCGCTGCGGCCGCGGGTAGGGAGAATCACGGAATTGTCGGAGTTGGAAGGGACCTCTAGAGATCATCTAGTCCAACTCCCCTGCCAAAGAGGGGTGCCCACAGCACATCACTCAGGACTGCATCCAGGCTGGTCTTGAAGATCTCCAGAGAAGGGGACTTTACAGCCTCCCTGGGCAGCCTGTTCCAGGGCTCTGTCACCCTCACCCTAAAGAATGAGAATATCTTCTCATATTTGTGTGGAACTTCCAATGTTCCAGCTTATGCCATTGCCCCTTGTCCTATCACTGGAAACCACTGAAGAGTCCGGCTCCATTATCCTTCAACCCACCCTTTAGGTACTTGTAAACATAGATAAGGTCTCCCCTCAGCCTTCTCGAGGTTAACGAGTCCCAGCTCTTTGAGCCTTTCCTCATAAGGGAGGTGCTCCAATCCCTTAATCACCTTCATTGCCCTACATTGGACTCTCTCCTGTAGTTCTCTGTCCCTCTTCAACTGGGGAGTCCAGAACTGAAAACGAGTAAGGGCAGTGCTGGGGGAGAAGAGGGTTCACATTTTGGCCTGGGAGGAAGTTTGGTGAAACCTCTTGGGTTTGGGGACTTGTAGGATTTAGGGAAGCCTGGGTGAAGAAGTCACTGCACTTGGGGTGGTTGCGGCACCCTCAGGGTATGCTTGGGTGGAGGTGATCCCATAAGGCCAAGCCCTCTGTGGAGCTATGGAAAGGGTTTCACCAGGCAAATGTGGCCTTTACAGGGTGGTGTCCTGTCAAGGGAATGAAAGAGACCTGAGCTTGTAAAGCGTGTTCTAGCTGTAGTCAGAATAGAGTTTGCAAATTCAGTGAATTGTGCCCAGTGTTTCTGCTATGGATACCTTTGTGCCTTAGAGCAACAGTTTTTTGGAAGGCTTTTTTAACTTTCTGCTCATCCTTAGGTAGCAGAACTCCAAAACTGTAAGGCATTGAGTATTCACAGCTTCAAGGAAAGTCCATATGAGGAGAGAATACTTAGTGCCACCAGAAAAAAATAATATGACTGAATATTATTTTCTTGGCACTGAGATCATTAATATGCCTCCTCTCCAGCTTGGCCATGTTTGTGTTGCTGTTAAAGTGGGGTAGAAGTTTGAGGACACAGCACTCCAAATGTTAATTTCATCTGATGAAACACTTGCTTAGGAAACACTTGATTTAATATATTGCACAATGAAAGGTATGAAACGGCAATTCATAACCTAAGATTCTTTAGGCAGCTTTAAAAATCTGCCGTTTGATCCAGTTGTCTCCAAAGAAATTTTGAAAACTCCCTGTGCACCAACATTTTCTGGGAGGAGGGATGCAGGGAGAGCATGGCTGGTGAGGGAACAGGTCACTTTACTTGCTTGCTTGCCCTGGAAGAAATGGCTCCCCATAGTCAAAAAGGGCAGGGTTTTGAAAGGTGCTGTGCTGTTTAAATAAATACTTCTCTTGCTTCCCCTGCACATTCTATTTAATGTTGAATGTTGTTGAGAGAGGTCAAAAGTTCTTTCAGGTATGGAGTTTTGGGTCAGAGTCTAGGCTCTTGGCTATAGACTCTGCTGCACCCTCAAGAACTATGCACAGAAGATAAATTGACTGCTGGATTAGACTATTTTAGTGAGAGCTAATGTATTATTGTATTAACACAGTAAATTCAGGAGGCTGATGATAGCCAGCGACATTGGTGAAATTTGAGATTGGCTGCTGCTTTCTTTTTGTGGATTGTATCGTTTACAGTGACTCCCTTAAAACAAAGAAGTGTACAAAACCCCTACATTCATTTAATTTTCAAAAAGGTTTAAATAAAATACGTGTTTTGTAGTCACACTTGGAAATGAATAACATTTAATATTGAGACTGACCTTGTGATCAGATCTGGAGGCTAGAAGGTGGGAGACTTGGCTTTTTTCTCCAGCTTGTACAAAGATTTCCTGCAAGTTATAAACTCACTGAATAAAACTAGCTGAAGTAAAATTCACTAAATTATCTTGAGTTTACTAGTCTGCATGATGAAAGACTAAGATTAGCCTTAAGGTAAAGAAACCCCTTTAAAGATTGTCAAATTAGAGTCTTCCACAGTCTGGGGTCAGAGAAGACCAAAGTGGAATCATTGCTCTTGATTCAAATCCAGACATGGAACTACCCTAATTTTTATTAGATGAAGATGTCTCCCTCTTGCCACACATTATTTTTCGACCAATTTGTGAGTGTTGGCAAAACCCCGTGAGTGCAGAACTAGGACTGGTGTTATTTGTGCATTTTTGTGTAACATCATGTTGGACATTTTCAAGGGAACCCAGGGTCATTCAAGTCATATCGTCAAGCTTGAGGAACTTTCTAAGTGTGCTCACTTTCACTCGTCTTGTGCTATGGAAACATGCGAGTCTGTGGTCGTTTTTTACCAAGGGCTGCACTGTATTTTGGTCTACTTTAATTTCCAGACATTAAATGATGTTGGATAGATATTGGCACCTCTAGTGAAAGAGCATAACCAGTATCACACTAAATTGCTATTTATGCTTCGTGTAAATCTGTGTTACTTTCTTTACTACATGGATCTGACTTCACTTCAGCCATTTAATCTTGATTATGGATGTTTCACAACAAATGAGGATAAAGCAAATAGAGAGTAAGGGTTAGTCTAAGCTGGATACATGCAACTGCATGGTTACCAGGATACTCATCCTCATTTTAGAGTAACAAAAAACAAGAGCCTGGCTTCTTGTTGGAGCCATATTCTCCTAAAAGCACTCATATCTTTTTTTTTTTTTTTTTTCCTTATCAGAGCACTCAAAGTATGGATATAAGTTTGATGTTAAAACATTAATAACCCCTACCTCCCCAGCTGCTGAAGTGGAATAGTGTGATCTGTTAAAGGAGAAGCTGCTGCCTGAGCATTCATTCGCCACACACGCATGCTTCCACTTGGACACATTTCCTGCTTCTGCAGGATCAACCCTAGGTCTCCTGCAGCAGAGTCTCAAGCACCAGATTATAGAAAATAAGTACTTTTGTTGAAAGGTTACAGAAGCAAGGACAGTCCAAGCTGGGTACCTCCAAAGAGGCAAAGAAATCCTTGGGCAATGATACCTTTAAACCCATCCTTCATGCACTGTCCATGCATCTTTTGGTGATTTTTTGGTCTGGGGTCTTCTAAGATTTTACTGGATTCTTGTTCTTTGTCCTGGCAAGCTTTTACCTTGTTGATTCGCAGTTTCAGCAGAGGGTTGGAGCCTCCTTATCTTCTGGTTTGCGCTCCTTATGCACCTGCGCTTGCTGGCAGAACACAGACAACTGAAGAGTCCCAAACTTGGGAAAAACACTACCAAAACATCAGTGTGATATCAGTATCTTTTCCATACTAAACGACTAAACACAGCACTGTACCAGCTGCTAGGAAAATTAAGAAAAAATAACTCTGTCGCAGCATAAAGGCTTCAGCAAATCTGTCTGCTCATGCTAAGTAAAGGTAGGCAAGCAGCACAAATCATGCCATATTATAATCCTAAGTAATTTATTCTAATTACAACTTCCTTATTTACGTATAAGAATTTACATCCCTCAACAAATATGCTTGTAAACACTTTGATCTGTTTTCTTTCAACTGGCAAGAAGTAGGAAAGGAAGTACAGGCAGTACCTATATACTGTGATTTATTCTATATGTCTGCTGGGAACCTAGTAGAATCCAAATAATTTCCCAGTGTCAGTGTCAGTGTCAGCTGCTTTAGCAATTTCAGGTATCTTACAGCAATCACAGCCTACACAAGCTTGTCCTTACCCACCTGTTGCAACTGCCCAAAGAGGAGTGGGTTCATACTTTGAAAACCAGTGCTTTGCTAATACAAGTCAGATGACTCGCGTGTTGCCTATGAAAGAAGTAGGGTAAACACCACGAAGCCAGAATTCTTCACTTTTTCTTCTTATTCCAGCAGAAGAAAAACAGCTGAGGCAAAGGAAGTTCCACAAAAGGAAGGATCATTGTCCTGAACACTGAGTTACGTTCTGAATGTTCATTTGCTGTATGAGTTTCCTTTGAGTTATTTACCCTCTAAGAGGAGTTCATTGAATTCTAGTTCCTTCTATCAGCGTATTGAAAAGACAGAAATTGTAGAAGGGACAAACCATTACTCATTTGGTGGTGCCCCATTCGCTACAGGTAGGACAGCTGCCAAGTGCAGTTTAGTGAAGGGGTGAGATGTGCTGCACTAACATCTGCTCAAGGTATTTGCTACCTACACAGCAAATATAGCCAGCAGCTTGGTGCACTGAACAGCATGCTCCCGTCCCTTGTAAATCAAACTAAGAAGGGAACAAATCCTCATCGGAAGAGGAACATGCTGGCACTAAGTTATCACCAGTGGATGCCCAAATCCCAGAGCTCGTGGCCTGTTACGCAACTGTGTTTACAGTGTGATGGTTGGTGTCAGGACCTTGACACTTTGTCTTTCATTCCTGAGTATTTTATTGCCGCGGTGGCGAACCTCACCACAACTGATGAGTAAAACCCTGCCAAGGAAATACTTGGGGTTTGCTTCTTCAGCTCTCTCTGATCAAATTTACCATGTGTCCACACAGCACAGAGGATTGTGTGGGAAGAGCATGCAAAACAAGGCTAACTTAATCGGAGTTCCCATGGGACGTGAAAGCATGGCATGGGCAGAAGCCTCTAAGGCTTTATAGACATAGCATTATAGACAGGGGTGTGTCTGAAATTATGTTCTTTACCCTGACAGGGGGGCCTGTTACGTTAGTCCTCTAATGCCCAAGTCCAATTGCTCCTTGTGGATGTAGGTGGCTGGATCAGCTTTTAGGATTAACTGGTGTTTGCCTATGAGAAAACTGGTGCATGCCCCTCAGTCATGGAAACATGTGCCAGTCTCTGTTACAGTAGGGTTGTGAAGGACTTCAAACCACATTTTCCACCTTCCCGGGGGACATGTCAAATAGCTGTTTATAATTTCTTTAACAGATCGGCAGAGCTTTGAGTCATGCTGGACAAGCCAGTGGAGTGTAGGTATCTGGGCCCCTTACCACAAAAAAGCCACGGGGGTGCTGGAGCAGGTCCAAAGAAGGTGAGGGGTCTGGAGAATGTGTCTTATGAGGAGAGGCTGAGGGAGCTGGGGGTGTTCNNGAGACCTTCTTGCTCTCTACAACTCCCTGAAAGGAGGGTGTAGAGAGGTGGGGGTCAGTCTCTTCTCCCAAGTCACAGGTGACAGGACTAGAGGAAATGGCCTCAGGTTGCACCAGGGGAGGTTCAGGCTGGATATTAGGAAAAATTTTTACACTGAAAGGGTTATTAATCATTGAAGTGAGCTGCCCAGGGAAGTGGTTGAGGCACCATCCCTGGAGGTATTTAAAAGATGGGTTGATATAGAGCTTAGTGACATGGTTTGGTGATGGTTTTTTCTTATCAGTTATATTGATGGTTGGACTAAATGATCTTAAAGGTCCCTTCCAACCTAGACAATTCCATGATTCTGTACCTCCCCTTGCCCTGCAGTATAAAAGTGGGTGGCAGCACCAGCGTCGGCTCTTTGAAGTCCTATCTACTGAGAGTGCTCAACTGTATTGAAGTCCCTGCTGTGGGGATGGGATTGGTACACTCTCATCCCCTCTGGCTGCAGAAGTGTTAGGTCTGTTGATTCCCAACATGCTTTGGCATGAGCGGGCTGGGAGTGGTAGCCGAGGGCTCTCTAGGGTGAGCAGAAGCATTGGCTGAGCTCGCCTCTTCCCCTGGAGCTGACCCACTTTATTGGCAACAAGGAGAGGGATGAAAGGAAAGGTGCAAGTAACTCTAGTGCGAAGTGTTACAGCATTTGCTTAGATATTGCTCAAATCAGGGCCTCTTTTAGCAGCGTCGGGTTTTCTGATCCCTCCGCTAAGATTTTATGTGCACGTTCACAAGCTGTAACTTTGATGCACAAGGAATACAGATAATCAGTAGCTTGCCACTGCTGGCTGCAAAGAGGTTGCTGCTGTGTAGCTCTGCTCACTGTTTTTTGTGCTCCCCTAGGTGCCCGTGGTGTGTACTCCTCGTAGTATCTCTGCTTGGAAGAGCACCTGCCTGTACTGCGGGAAGAAGTGGCCCATAAGAGATTTATCTCCTTTCTCCATGAAAAAAATCCATTTGTGAGCGGTTTGGGGAGTTTGGGCTGAAACATCATGTACAATAATATAATCCTCACTGAATAGTAAACAGACTATAAATAGTAAACAGGATACAATAGTAAACAATAATAGAATCCTCACTGAATAGTAAACAGTGAGGCAGCTTCATAACATTTGGGACTTGGAAAAATTTCTTCCTAATAAAGAGTAATGCAAGGTTTCTGACATGGAAAAATTAGAGACACAGCAGGGAAGCAAATCTAGCAAAAGAAGTCCAAGGTCTGCAGCGCTATTTGGGAAATGAGGCAGTGATAGCCAGCTAACAGAAAGAAAAGTTAGCAAGGTTTTAATTAATTGAGTGTGTATGAAAGCAGTAGGTGGGAGAGTGTGTTCTAATACGGGAATAAGCAAGGACTGGAGGAGAACACGGGATGGAAACAGCAGGGTACCACAAACCAGAGAACTAATTTAAACTCCCGTGCGGTGCAGGAGAGGCTCCAGGTGAGGCTGTGATGAATACCTCATCTGGGCTTGCAGATCTGTGCCCGCATGGAAAGGCAGGGGCTGCGTGTGGAGATAAATGACAGGGGAATGATTCTGTGCCAGAACTAATCTTCATTTCTCTGCTTTCCCTTCTTTTCAAATCCTGTAGCTTTTGGTCTTGTTTTAGATGGTAAATAATCTGGAGGCAGTGAGGTGCAGAACTTCCAGCATACTCTGATGCACTCTGTAAGTAAAGGAGTAAAGGATGCAGCATTTCTCTGCATTAATTGTTGGTCTGTAAATTGAAGAAAAATGCTACGAAAAGAAAAACTGCAGATATTTTTATATTAACTTTTATGTCCATGACATCATACTTAGATACCAGCTGCAATGACATCCACCCTTGAGTCTCTGCTGTTTGCAGAATCCCAGCAACAGCTTTTGGATTTTAATTTACCTTATTCTCAATTTGATTTTTAAATTGTTAAGGTCTTCAGCTGCACAGAAAATCCACACAGAAAAAAATTGGTGAAACCAAATTTGGTGAAACCATTTTGTCAGAGAACATGTAATTGATCATGCAGTATTTACAAGAGCGTCGTGGCTTGGACTTCCACTGCATTGCCCTGGTTACTTCAGAAGAGCCCCAAACCTGCTACTTTCTGAGCTGGTATCTGAGGAACCAGGGATTACATCACCTTTGCTTTGCCAGGTTTGGTTCAAACTTAAACGTCATTCTCCCACATCTACACATTGGGATTTCTGTGGTCCACCTAATCGTTTATGTAGTTGCACAGCTCCCCGAAAGAAGATGAGGCCTGATTTCCACCAGGTGTTCTGGATATGTCTTCCTGATACACACTTATGCTGGGTGGTACCCACAGTACTAAGTGCAGTGCGAGGATGTAGCATTTCATGATGTCAAATTCTGATTTAAATCAGGGGGATGATTTATATTCAGGACTTTGAGGTCTTGAGGACGATTGGCCTCTGTGGTTAGAAAGTTAAAGTATAAGGAAAAAGACATTTCAAATATAAAAGGAGGAGAAAAAAAATCCTGTCCAGCTCTTTTAGACACATTTCTAACCCATTTGTAAGTTGCACAGCATTTTGATGTATATTAATTACTATATTTACATTTTGATTTTATTAAATTTGTTACATTTGTTTGAAATGCATCCAGTGCATTTGTTAATACATTTTCCTCCAAGAAACTGTTGTATCATTGTGTGTTATCTACAAGAATCGTATTTTAAAATGTCACTGTTGTCACACTTCAGCTCTGGTTTTAATGCCTATAGCTGGCTTTTGAGGCGTGAAACTGAGCATTGTGGTAATATCACCTGGGGAAGTGTGAAACCTCACCCACAGAGAATCCTGTGAAATCAGCTTGATATTACAGAGGCAGAATTATTTTCCCCTTTTCTTTGCTTTCGAATGCAGGATATGAACACTGTGGCATTTCTCATTTATCATGTGAATATGAAGTAGGTTCCTTATGTTTTCTAACATGTCTGTATTTCATAGTGCTCATCTAATTTCTGAAATATTTTTCTGTTCCGGGCTTAAATCTATAATGTGTTAATTCCATAGCTCAAAGCCAAACAAAACTATTTTTAAAAAGCTTCACTGTTGCCCATTTAACTTCCTGTAGTTAGTTCCACTAACATTATTTTCCTCAGTCTCCTTCCCATTCCCTGAAAATTACGCTTGGACAGAACACGACCACCGACCCTTTGTTTCAGAATCTGTCAGGTTGACAATCACTTGCTTTTTAAACCCAAAATAACCATCTCTGAATTAGGGAAAGAGCTGTGAGAGCATTAAGAAGAATGTTAAGAATAACGTATGAAGTAATAATTTTTCAGGGAATAAATAGATAAGAAAATAGATAGCAATATTCATGTCATGATTTAATCACATCTTCAAGACTAATTCTCCTGCATCTTCCCCCCCTGGCAGGATCTAGTAGACCCTGAAAGGTGTGCAGAGGTGTGATAAGGCTGGTTACAGTAGGCAATAACTCTTCCTTAAGAGACATTTCAACAGCTTGTAAGAGAGTTGAGAGGGGAGGGCTGTGACAGAGCAATACAAAATCCTAATGGTGTGGGTGAAGTACATGATTATTCAGTTTCTTACAATAAATAAGTAGGTGATAAGAAGTGAACGGCATCCTCAAGTTATAAATAGAAGAAATTGCCCTCACACTGGAAATCAGACTGATTTTCCTGTAACCCTTTTGTGCAGGTTGTTTGTAAAACAAATACATACTCATAAAAGTATACTTACAAACCAGTGTTTAAGTAATTGCTTACTAGGAACCCCTTTGCAGAGATTCAGTAGTCAGTTATGTATCGGGCACTTTAAAAGTGAGAGTGGAGAGTGTTCCTATTGTTCAGAGCAGCAGTTTAAAGAAAAAAAAGCATTTCATTTCAGAAAGCTAAATTACCGAGCTGTTCTGACACCACTGATTCTTGTACCTATACAGTACTGGCTGACACATAGTTCTCTCCAGAACAGCTGTGATAGACAAAACATCTATTTAACCTACCCTTTTACTTCTCAGGTAACCAGCAGCATGTACTTAGGAAAACACAGTGTAAGAACAGGGACAGCATGCAAGTGCTATTTCCCCAGAGGGGACAGACACATTCAGCTCAGGGACTTGTGAAGCCACAGAAAAGAGTTTTGTGTTTAATGGTCCCGGCGGGTAAACAGAGCAAATGCAGTTGATGTGCTGGCAGGTCACAGCAGCTTCTGAGTAACTATGGAAATGTTGCTTTTCTGTCTTTTGATCTCTGGATAATCTGTGTGAATTTCCCCCAAGAAAGGCCCTTTGTCTGTAAAGTGCCCGTTTTCAGTTTGTCAATATTAGTATGTCAGCCATGTACAATTAAAGTCTGAGGGTTTTATCTGACCTGTCTATGTAGGCATTAGAGAATAGGCACATAATATTTATACTGTGCAATTAGGGGAACTGATTCATTGTTGAAGGCACCACTGAATTGGAAAACAATGTATATTAGCCTATCTGCTGCATTTTAAACTGTGGTCCACGAATTGTGTTGTCTGTGGATCACAAATAACATAATGACAATGGAAATGAAAAAATTAAACGTCTTCTCACTGGGCTTTGACATGTAGCTCCATCAGAAAATTTCTAGGCATCCACAAAATGAGATGGAAAAATATATAAAGAAGAGAAGATCAGCAAGGAAGGTGAAAAAAAGCTTCCCATCATGCTCAATCTCGTCATGCTTTTTATCTATATTTTTTTTTTGTAACTGACAGGCCACCCAAAACTTTTGGAAGAAAAACAGTGATCTACTTTCTGAGCAAAGAAAATCCACAGGCCAGATTGTGCAGTATTGTCCCAGAGTTTTTCAGTGAGAAGCAACCAAATCCAAACCTTAGCTTAGAAAATTCTGTTCTCATGTTAATGTTGTCTGCATTTTTATTTGCACTCCCAATACTTGAGAGTACAGTTTTGTTTCACTTGTTTACAGTGATTTGATAGATTGCCTTTTCGTGTTTGGTGTAACATTGAGTGAGAAAACAGCGGTCAAAAAGGTATTACCAAAGAGATAGCCCCACTGCCAATCTCACATTCCTGATCTTTCCTAGAGAAGACCAAAATGCCACAAGAAACAAAATGATGCTTGAGTATTCAGTGCTTATAAATACCTAAAAGGGAGGGTGTCAAGAGAACAGGGCTGGTCTTTTTCAGTGGTGCCCGGGGACAGGGCAAGAGGAAATGGGCAAAAACTTGAATATAAGAAGTTCCACCTAAACATGAGGAGGAACTTTTTTGAGGGTGGCAGAGCCCTGGAACAGGCTGCCCAGGGAGGTGGTGGAGTCTCCGTCTCTGGAGACAGTCAAAACCTGCCTGGACACGTTCCTGTGCAACCTGCTCTGGGTGGACCTGCTTTGGCAGGGGGGTTGGATTAGATGATCTCCAGAGGTCCCTTCCAACCCCGTATCATTCTGTGATGTGTGATGTTTCTGCTCGTCTCAGGTCAGGTGAGAAGTGAGGAAGGGTGTCCTGCAAGTCTTGCTGGAGCAATCTGCAGCATCTGCCTCACAGGGCCTTTGTGAGGAACTTTGTATTTGGAACAAATAGGCACCGCAACTCACTAACAGCCGTTCCTCCCCAGGATGTCTGTGAAGCGATATGAGAGATCATAAACTTAATAAATGGTTTTTAGAATAGGCCTCTGAAGCACCACAGCCCTCAAGAGGAAGGAGCCGCTTCCCCCATGTATGTAACCCCCCGGGAGCCGGCTGAACAACTCCTCCCTACTGACTGCTGCTACCGTTACTGGTCCCAGTCGCGATGGGAACTGAGTCAGCAGACTTCTCTCTTCTTCTTACCCCTCCGCGGCTGTTGTGCTTTCCTCTTTAGCTTTGCTGGGGCTGCAGGTGCCCGCTATCACCAGTTAACGCCAACGGCTCTCCCCTCAGCATCGGCCGTTGGGCCCCGCCCCGCTAACGGCTCTCCCAGCAGCCCCCGCGCCGGACGCGGCACTGCCGCCCCCCCCCCCTCCTCTTCGTCCCGGGGGCTGCTGGGAAATGTAGTGCCGGCTGTGGAGAGGCGGGCGCGGCCCGTGGGGGTGGCGAGGCGCCGGTGGTTTCGCGGGGGTGGCTGCGGGCGGGTGTAGGTATGGCAGCCGTCGCTGTCGTCCCCCTCCATCCCAACTCCTCGCAGTCCCCCTGGGGCGGTCGTCCATCCGGCCTGTGTGGCAGGAGGCCGGGGTTGCCGCTGTGGAGGCTGCCTGAGGTGTTGGGGCTGTTTGTGGCACAAAATGGCACCTGATGGTTGCAGCGGAGCGGGCGAGCAGGCCCTGGAGCTGGGGCTTCGGCTCTGTCACATACCTGAGGGCAGATGAACTGCCATGTGCTGATGATGGTAGTTGGGCAGTGAGCCGCGATGAAGCGATTGGCATCTGACACAATAGTGTGGGTCCTGAAATGTTTTCTCCCAGCCTGGAGCTTAGGTGTGCCCCTGTGGTGGGATTTCCATCTGTGTGAAAAGCACCTGGATGCTTACATGTAAACAAGTTTACACCCCCGCAGCTTCACGTTGCGGGGGTTCAGTGTTACAGGCCACATTACAGCCAGACCTGCTTCTCTGTGTTGCCAGGGCCAGTATTTGTTTCAACATCTGTGATGTTTAAGGATTAAATAATTC
>BJBW01000436.1:0-84584 GCA_004320125.1 Scolopax mira
TGTGTGCATGACCTTTTTGGGTTCAGTTTTGGGTTGGTTGTTTGTTTTTTGTTGGTTTGGTTTTTTCCCTCTTTGTATTAATTGTAACTAACAAAATAATTAATTGTTAATCAAATGAGGTTATTTTGTTTGATGAACATGGAAGATATGTTGTAACTTGCTGTAATTCTAAATAATAACAATGGGAAATTCTTAAAAATACAATTAGTACTAAAATTCACAAACAGTTTTATAAGAATGTGGATTTAGCCGGTCAGCACCTTGGTTTAGAACAGCCATTATGTCATACTCTCTGTCTCCAGAATGACATGCTGCCTCTCAACCTATAGTTGGCAACATTCCTATAAATTTCCATGGTAATTTTATTGGTAATGAGCATTTGTCAATAGCTTGTCTGTTGACAGCCTTATGTCTTGAACCTCGTCTGTCCATAGAGGAATCAGTTTGCAGTTCTTTGAAACTACAGTTCAAACCTCAGCTTTGTAGCTTCTGTTAACCCTGAATTTAGAATATGGGCTTTAAACTTATTTGAGAAGCCTGTGTTCATCCTTCTATTGATATTTTTATTATTTTTTTTTCTTTATTTTTCATGTCCAAGTTCCAAACTTGTGGCTGTGGAACCAACATCCTCATCAGTGTGTTCTTTCTTCTGGTGTATATTACTTCAAAAAATGTCTTGCTTTATGAATCTGAAAAAAAAAAAAAAAAAAGACTAGTGAAGTTACTGGGAACTGTGGGAATTGCATTTGTTTGGAATCAAACTCTGATCTGGGGGATCTTGTTTGGGATTGACTGAGGGACTCGAGTCTTTTTAGTCTAAATAAGAGAAGGCTGAGGGGGGAATCTGAACAGTGCTTATAAATACTTAAAGGATGGGTGTCAAGGGGATGGGTCTAGTCTTTTCTCAGTGGTGCCCAGTGACAGGACAAAAGGAAATGGGCAGGAACTTGAATATGAATTTCCACCTAAACATGAGGAGGAACTTATTTGTTTGAGGGTGGCAAAGCCCTGGAAGAGGCTGCCCAGGGAGGTGGTGGAGTCTCCGTCTCTGGAGACATTCAAAACTCATCTGGACATGTTCCTGTGCAACCTGCTTTTGGTGGGCCTTCTCTGGCAGGGGGTTGGAGTAGATGATCTCCAGAGATCCCTTCCAACCCCACGCCAGTCTGTGATTCTAACTTTACAATAGCAGGTTCAGTTTGTGTGTCGCAATAAGAGGCAATAACATACTTGTCCTGTTATCATCACGCACTCGCTGCGTTGTCATGACTGTCACCATGTGATGTAATTTTAATTATTAAAGGCTTTGAACCTTTAGGTCTGAAACATTAATAACAGTTATGAGGCACCACTTTACAGCACTGGCAGCTTTGGGACTTTAGAGGGCGGGGAAAAAAAACTCTAAACCTGATGAGGTTTTTACTGTGATGCTTTTCTTGCTGATATTTGTAGTGAACGTCTGAGGATCTTGAGATAATGGGTTAAATTGAACGCTGGTGTCTGAACCTCATATTTAGAAGTAACTAGGTTATACATGTAATCACAGTGCTCTGTGTATTTCCTTTTAACACAGCTCTTGGGGAGAATAGAGGAGCTTTTGTTGTCTTTTGTGTGATGGTAAGAATTGTGGCTATTAAGACAGCCCTTAAAGGAATGCACTAATTGTCAGGTTTGGGGTCCAGGTGGACTTTCCTTTCAGTTCCATTCCCTTGATGATGTTCACATTCCCCTGTAGCTCGATATTGTTGCTCACCTGAGATAATCTGGGAATATCTCATTGAACCAGTTTTCACCAGTTCTGTGTCCAGTTGCACAGTCTTGTCACCTGACTGGTGAAAAACAAAATAAAATACTCAGGTAAAATTCTTCTGAAGCAGCGTGAAGATGAAATGCAATAAGCTGGGAATGAGAGGATTTAGTTTAAGTGCCCTAAAGCCTTTGGACAACAGAGTCGTGGTAGGGCAGCTTTGTAAAAATGGACTTGGGGCTGAAGTTCACAAATCTTAGGTAATTACTGCACTGAAAGAACGCTGCATGTTTATTCTTACTTAAAAATATCTTGATTTTTGATCAAAACTTCCACATAGACTAATGTGTTGGAATCTGTTTTTTTAATTCTCTATGGTGCTTAAAAAAACTAAAACTGGAAGTACTTTGCAAAAGGCTGTTTAGACTTTTTATGCTCTTCTTGAAATGTTAAATTGCTTTATGGGTTTTTGTATTTGGTGTGCATTTGGTATTCCTAGGTATCTTTACATCCTTATTATATTCCCAACTGCACACCCGAGCGTTGAGCACATGAAGGTTTTATTTAAGTGAGTGAAGG
The DNA here is from genome assembly GCA_004320125.1 of Scolopax mira. Taxonomy (NCBI): domain Eukaryota; kingdom Metazoa; phylum Chordata; class Aves; order Charadriiformes; family Scolopacidae; genus Scolopax; species Scolopax mira. The sequence goes on from BJBW01000436.1 coordinate 2,327, forward strand.
TGAGCAGTGTAGGGCTTGACAGCTGTGATTTCCTTAACAAAAAAGAAAATGAAGTAAATAAAGAGTTAAGAAGAGGAGCTCTTAACAGCGTATCACTGCAGTTTCAGATAGTTATCACTAGGAGGACACATAGACCATGGTATTAAGGAACTAATTGTTTACCTTTTCGTGTTAACTGGTTTGGTAGGAGAAAATTAACGTGTTGAAAGGTTGCCATGAAATACTTAACTAACACATTATTATATTTTGCTTGAAATTAAAAAAAAAAAAAAGAGTTGTGTAGGACTAAAAATGGGTATGATAACGTTTGGAAATCTCTGGTGATTACTTTGTCAGTGAATCAGAAGAACGTTGATTCTCAAGGGCGTACGCCAGCCATTCAGTGGTGGCATATACAGATAATCCTTTTTTTTTTCTTTTTATCATCTATTTTACATTTTTTTGTGCTACAGGAGTTCCTTACACCTTATTTTTTCTGAAATGTTGAGGCTGGCTTCTGCTGGGCAGGACACTGTGAGATGGAATTACCGGCTGGGATTTGATACGGTGTTTGCTGTCATCTCGATTCGTGCTTCGTCTGGTTGTGACATTACAGTGTTTGCAAATAGCTTTTCTTTGAGTTGTCTATATGTGTTTACTTTGATTTTGATATACAGTGTCTGTACCGGGTTGAGTAATATGGAAATTAGTCTAATTGATTTAAATAGTTTGTAGACTGCCCGTGTTGCTGAGGCAAGCTGTTACCTAATAAAGATTTCAGAATCTGACTCTTTCTGTATAGAATCATTATTGATATCACACATGCAGACAAAGATGATAACTGAAGCATATGCTTTAAATAAAATGACATGAGAAAATGAAAAATGATTTCAAATTCAAAGTTAGTGAAGGATGCATGAAAATAACACCAGATGGAGAGAGAGAAATGAAGACACAGATTATTAATAAGTGTGGTGTGTTTCTGTTGTGTACAATAGCATCTTACAGGCTTCCAGTGGGTAAAATTCATTGTGACTTCTCTAAGTTGTGTTGCATAGAAGTGAAAATGCATCATTTGACTCTTCCAGATTGATGATCCCTGAGACCACAAAAAAGAGCACACACCAGTTTTAAGTGATTTTTTTGAAAAACTTAATTGTTTTGTTCCAGTAGGTCTGAGGAAGATTGAATGCTATTTTAATTAAAATTTTTATTTGTGAAATTAATAGGGTTTTAGATTGCTAGGTTTATAAAATATATTTCCCTGGGAGACATTTTCCTCAACGTTGAAGCTTGTTTCTATAGTTTCATTTTGTTAGATTGAACAACAAACCACTGAATCTCCTTTTGATAGAACCTGCGGTCTGGAACTGTTGTGTAGTTGCTTTATTGAAATTTCTGTGTTTGAACACAACTTGTCCTCCTTCCCCTCATTATCTGTGTCAAACGCAGTTTAATTTTTCACCCATTTGCTGGTAGTTGCTGTGTCCCTTTCACCCTTACAGCAAAAACTCTTTGTTAATTTTCTTGCAGACAATAGTTCCTACCTATCCTTTTGTATTCTCCCAGTTCAGTTGACTTTATTAATTTTTGTAGGAAGTGTTTCCCTGCTTTATAATAAAAACTTGGTGTTTTGCATGAGACCTTTAGTGTTGAGAAAATGAGGACCCAGTCTGGTTCCAGACTCTCGTACTTGCTCTGACTCTGGACGAGTCTGGGCATTCTGCAGATCTGGGGTTCTAGCCCCCTGGATCATTTAATTCCTCATAATTTGAGTTGAATTACAAGTTTTTCCTGACGTGTTGCTGCTGGGGACTCCCCAGAGATTTTTCTGTATTTTGTAGAACTTTCTAGAAGTCTGCACTAGGACCTGAGTACTCCCAAGTTTGGTTTTTTTTGGTGGTTTTTTTTTTTTTTAGCTATGTAAGCTCTAATGACTGAGGCTTCTCAGTCTGTCTTTACGATTTTAGAAAGACTTAGAAATCACTCATTCTAAAAAATAGCCTAGAATACTCTAAATGATGATTGAAGTATGAGCAGAAACACTGTATAATTCTGCTTGTTATATCATGAGGGATATGCACCCCTTTTTAAATGATCTAGTCACAATTTTGAAAAGTTTTGAGCATAGAAGGCAAAGATGAGAGCCACAGAGAAGACTATCATCCTTTTTACTTTAATGGGGAGGATGAGACTGCAACAATTCATGTTAATTATGGAGTGTTCAACATGAAGGTTGTTTTTTGTTGGGTTTTTTGCCTTCATTTTATTTTTTTTCCAAAAGTTGGATGAAACGCTGTGTGCTGCAGAGTTGGGCTGGACTAACGGAATGAGACAAACTGCTTTCAGAATGAATAAATGCTGAAGTTCAGTTCTTGCTCATACTTGAGAATAGCAGGGAGTACTATCAGAGTATTAACACACAGAGTAATTATAGTATCACTGAATACTTGGAGTGTTCTCCAAAGGCAGTGCTGCGTTGGTAGGGAAGTAAGTTTTTGATTATTCAGACCCTTTAAATTAGAAAATTGCTCGCTGCGTTATACTGAATTACACAAATTAATTTCATTAGCTTTTTGTTTTACAACGTAGGAATTTTAACCTCTGACTAAAAGTGAGTCCTTTGAAAGTCATTCAAAGCCTCGCATTAAGATAATGATTCAGGTTTTGATAGTTACCAAAACAGATCAATACTGAGTGGTTTTTTTTTTTTTTTTGTGAGTAAAATCAAATTAAGTCTCATAAATTCAGCCATGAGACTGGCAGATTGATGGCTGACACAGGCTGGGAAGAAGGATCAGGGCAGGGGAAGAGGGAGGGAGGCAAGAGGGTAAAGCAGACAATGAGCCATCTGATGGGCAGACACTTCAACAGGAGGTAATATTCCCGACTGTGAATATTAGTATTTTAGCATAGCACATTAGGATACAGGATGCATTTACCACTAAGAGCATAGTCATATGTGAAATCCTCATTTTTTGCAGCATTTTAAGCCTCCATTACAGCAGCTCTGTCAGACTGGCATTTCGCAGCCGATGAGGTGTTACAAAGAGCAAATCAAATATGAAGCAGCCTCTTCCTTCAGCTTCGGAGCCGTGGAATGTGCACTGGAGAGAAGGGCTCTTGGTTGAAATGAGGCAGGGGCTGAGGAAGTTCAGGTGTGTTGAAATAGAGGGTTGTTACAAATCAGCTTTACTCAGCTGGTTGCCAAAACTTAAAATGCTTTTCCAAAGTAGTGGCAGGTTTATTTCCAAAACATACCGAGGATGAAACGTTCATTCTTCTCTGATCCAAAGACCAAAAGAGGAGGGGGAGAAAAAAAAAAAAAGTGGCAGGTTTTCTTTGTCTCCACAAACACAAGGAATTTTCTGCTATCATTTGAGTGAGTAATCAGTTCAATTTGGTACTCATTTGCCTTGGTGTAGAGGCATTGCCCAAGTTGGCATCGTTAACGTGGTGAAGGCGAACAGAATCTGATCATGGTGTTGCAGAGTGGTATAGGATTTGATGTGCCTTCTCCCTTACTGCCAATTTCTGCTCCTCTAACCCTAAGTGTAAAAAAACAGTTCTATGTAATTCTAACAAAACTTCTAGGAAATAGTCTTCATTTATCTCTTTCAAAGATTTTATGGATAAAGCAGAAACCCTACAATTTATTTTACAGTCATAGCAAACGCTTAATAAAGGGTTTATTTTAGCTTTTTTTCCCAGAAGTAAATCTGTTTTCATATTGCTATACTCGGTAGTTAGTGATTTTTTTTTTTATTTTTTTTTTCCTCATGCTTTACATTAAAGCCATTTTTGTCTCCCCCTTGGTCTTTTTAACTAAGAAAGATTTACATTGCTAAATGGATTTTCTGATTCTAAATGCTACAAGTGATAACAGCATTGGGGTAAGGGATGAGTTTGGGAATGACAATTAACTATATGTTGCATTGTTGTCCATGTCAGAAGGTCACCTTTTGCTTTGACCAAAAAGGCTTATTACAGCAGGAAAGCAATTTCAACACCAAATGGTGTCTGTCATGTCTAAATAGTCATGTAAGTAGTTCTGAGGGCTGAAGCAAAGAAATGAGTTTTCTGTTCTGGGACACAAGCTTTATCCAAATCAATCCAATGTTAGATTTTGATAGAGATGGAGGATACAGAAGTTGCAAAGAGCACCTTTGGTTACAGAAGAGAGTTTCTATACTTAATTTTTAAATGTTTTACAGGAACGTTTGATGCTGTAATCCAGTGTAGTTGGTTTCTTGAAGATGGACGATAATTGAACCAATGTGGGATTAAAGAAGACTCCTGTCTGTTCATGTGATCTGTTTTAACAGCTCTTAACCAAACAGTGGAAAAGTACACGAGTACGTCTGTAGACATTTGGCAGCTGGTGTCTCCGGAAGCCATTTCTAGGGCCTTCATTAGTTCCTGTTAAATTGCATTAGTTGGTGTCACTTTCTTGAGTTTTGATTACAGTCTTGACATATTTCTCGGTTTTAAATTGAAACAGAGAATGGCAGAAAAGAGAGGGAGAATGAAGGGAGGAGCAGAGTATTCATCCCTATGTATTGTAAATAGAATGGAATAGAATCCTTGTGTAGAACTAAACAGAATAAATGCATGTGAAGTAGAAATGGGGGCTGGAGTTTGTTCAGTGCATGAAGGTTGGTCAAGTGTGGTTTTTTTCCAACAGAAACAGTGCAAATTGATGTACAAACTCCACTTACTATCAGTTATCTCGGAGCTGTTGGCCACTCAGGGTGAAGCTTGCACAGTTGGCTTCTCACCACCCTACTGATAAGTTTTAATGGGATTATGGCTCCATATTTCAAAAGATGTCTTGAATTTTCTTGGAAGAGGAAGGTGACTGACATAAATGTACCCAAACAGGAAAGGAAGGATGTTATTCCTGGTATTGTTCAGGGTAATTTTCTCTTCTGCAGAACACTTGAGAAGTGGTTGAATCACGAACAGAACTGACAGGCTGGGAAGTTTTGAAGGGAATGCAGTGATCAGACTCCACAGCGCGTACTTAAGAAGTCAAACCCCTTGTTGACACCAGATCAAAGTTAGTGAAGTGCATGTTAAAACAGCACAGGATCTTTTTCTCTGTCTTCACGTTTCAAATACTCAGTAATACATAATTTTCATATTTGTCTGGTTAAGAAAACTTTGGAGCTGATTGACATTTGGGTGGGTGGTTTTTTTTTTTTTGAGTACAAAGCACTGCTTTGACTGGTTGGGGTTTTTAGTTTGTTTTGTGGTTGTTTTTCTTTTAACCAAACCATAACTAAAAACTTCAGAAACTGATCGTGAGTACTAAAGTATTCACAAGAGTAGGATTAGGTGTTTTAATCTTGCACATAGTGTTATGTGGGTAACAATACAGTCTAATTACAAGAGGGAAATATAAAAAGGTCAACAAAACTATCCGAGCAGGTAAAATTTTGGACTAGATTGATTTTAAAAATATAATTCCCTATGTGTAAAGACAGGCCTTGGAATTTCAAGATTCTTTAAGCTGGCCCTAGGCAATCCTGCTTTAGCAGGCGAGTTGGATTAGGTGATCTCCAGGGGTCCCTTCCAACTCTGACAACTCCGTGATTCCATGACCCACTCCCCCCATACTGTAGTGTGAGAGGTCACAGGTGGGTTGGGTTTGAACCCCGTTTGTACCCCATTACAATGTCTGTACAGTTCTACTGGTTGGAGATCACCAAACTGTCGTGGACATAAAGATTAAATGAGGCAAACTGCTGTTAGTTGTGCGTAAGGGAAACTGCACTTTTCTACTGGCACTTCATTATTACTTTCTTTTTTCTAGAGTTCTTGCCTCTCTCTTGGTTCCTGGATAGATACAGAAAGACTCATCAGCTTTGGGAAATAAAATCTGATATGATGGTTCATTTCTCATGGAATGATGAAATACACTCTTTTCAACAGAGAGAGGTTGTGGTCAGATCAGGAGGGCAGAAAGTCTTTGTCCTTGGCGTCATATCCTTGGCTGACGACCATGAGTCAATGTGTCTTTTAATTAACATTGTGAGCTTGTGTATATCATTTTTGATAAAAGAAGTAGAAATCAAATCTTCCTTTAGCCCAGGTTTTCATGTTCTGGACAAGAGCATGCCTTGAACCTCTCTAGGAGAAGCCTACAGTTGCAATGAGATTGATTCCTCTGGGAACAGCAGCTCAGGTGAATGAGGTACCAGAGCAGGTCACTACAGACCCTTCACTGTTGCTAGAGGGTTGCCTTCAGAAGTTTAGGATGTGATTCCTCATTTTCTCATGTAGACACATTAAAATCCCGAAGATAATCTTGCTGAGTTTTATTCTGTTCTTGTAATCAAAATCTGCAATGTAGTTGACTGATAGTCTTAAAATACTTGTATGGATTGATGAAAGAGATGGTGAATTACAGGGCTGTGTTCTGATGTTCCCAGACGACTTAACCATCTGAAAATGCTGCCTGCTGTTGAAATAATGAGGGGAAAAAATCTACAATTGAGTCATATTGGTGGAGTAAGTGCACATCTAAACATTACTATAAAACCTCTTAAGTGCTGAAATGATTAAGTAGCATCTTTCCTACTTAGTGCTTGCACCTAGTTGTAAATGTTAGAATAGAATAATTTCCTGTGGAAAGTACCTACAATGGTCATCTAGTCCAGCTGCCTGACCAATTCAGTGCTGATCAAAAGCTAAAGCTTGTTTTTTAGGACATTGTCCAACTGCCTTTTAGGCAGTGACAGGTTTGGGGCATTGACCACATCTGTAGGAAGCCTGTTGCAGCGTTTGACCACTCTCTTGATAATGAAATGCTTCTTCATGTCAACTCTGAACGTGCCCTGGTGCAGCTTTGACCCATCCCCACTGATCCCAGGGAGAAGAGCTCAGCACCTCCCTCTCCACGTCCACTTCTCAGGACACGGTAGAGAGCAATGAGGTTACCCCTCAGCCTCCTTTTCTCCAAACTAGACAAGCCCAAATTCCTTACCTGCTCCTCAAAGGATGCTTACTTCCTGTCCTTTCCCCAGCTTTGTTGCATTCCTCTTGATGCATTCAAAGACCTTTGCATCCTTCTTAAATTGCGGGGCCCAGAACTGCAGACAGTGTTTGAGGTGAGGCCATGCCAATGCTGAACACAGTGGGATAATCCCCTCTTTTGACCGGCTGGTTGATGCTGTGTTTGATGCACCCCAGGCTGTGGTTTGCCCTCGTCGTTGGCTCATACAACGCCAACAGCACCATCAGGTCTCTTCTGCAGGGACGTACTCCAGCCACTCCTAACTCAATTAATACTTGTGCCCAGAGTTACCAGAAAGAAATTCTTTACAGTGAGGGTGGTGAGGCACTGGAACAGGTTGCCCAAGGAAGTCGTGAATGCCCCATCCTTGGAGGTGTTCAAGACCAGTCTGGATGGGGCTTTGGGCAACCTGGTCTGGTGGGAGGTGTCCCTGCCCAGGGCAGGGTGGTTGGAACTGGATGTTCTTTAAGGTCCCTTCCAACTCAAACAATTCTGTGATTCTGTTCTATGATTCTGCTCCATCCTAGGTGCAGAATCCTGCATTCAGCCTCGTTAAATTTCATCCCATTAATTGTAGCCCAATGCTGCAGTCTGTCTAGATGCCTCTGCAAGGCTTCTCATCCCTCAGGAGTATCAGCAACACTCCCAGTTTGGTGTCATCAGCAAAGTTGCTGATGGTGCCTTCAATTCCTGCTTCCAGATCATTGATAAATATATTGATCAGAACTGGCCCTAGAATGAGGTGAGGTGAGGAACACCACTGGTGACCGGTCACCAGCCAGATGTAGCCCAAGTCACTGTCGCCCTCTGAGCCTTCCCCTTCAGCCAGTTCTTCACCCAGCGCACTGTGAACCCGCTTATCCCACAGTTGGGCTTGTCCAGCAGAGTGCTGTAAGGGGACAATATCAAAAGCATTTACTAAAATCTAGAAAAATTGCATCTACCACCACCCCTTCGTCCACGAGGTAGGGGACCTTGCCACAGAAGGACATCAAATTAGTTACACAGGACTTTCCGTTGGTCAACCTCTGTTGGCTGTGTCTGATGAATGTGTTCTTTAAACGCATTTTTCAGTGATATTCAGTATAATCTTCTCCATAATTTTTCCAGGAACTGACGTTATACTCAGGTCTGTAGTTTCCTGGGTCTTTCTTATTACAAATAGGAATAATGCTGGCTGCTTCCAGTCATCATGGACTTCCCCACACTTTCAAGACCTCTTGAGGTGGGGTTCCTGGGACCTTCTCCCAGCAAAATTGGTGCAGTTCTGCTGGTTTGATGGTGGGATTTCCACAAAGGCTCCGTTTCACTTGTTCCCAGGAAGTGAGTGCCTCTTGGCTGGATGGTGCATCTCTGACACATGCTGATATTTCTCCTTGGCTGTTGGTGTAGGTTCTTCTAGAATTATTTTCTGCACAAGTAAATGTCTCTTGCGGATAGTTTAATTACCGTGGATTATTTTAGGTATCATATTGATGACATGGGTGAGCAGAAGGAAACAGAATGGGGTTGTCATGACTACTGTGATTTTATTTTTTTTTTTAATAAATTTTTGTACTTCAATTTAAAAATAATTTTTATCTCAAATTTTTAGGGATTAAAAAAATATGCTTTGCTGATTGTAAATTACCAGACGTATTTCAGACTCACAGAATCTTCGTGGTTGGAAGGGACCTTTGAGATCGAGTCCAACCGACTCTCCCAGTTCTAGCAGAGGCAGTTTTTGGAAAAATCTATTTCTGGAAATCACGAAGGGTGAAAAGAGAAAGCATTCTCTTTGCAACTTACATAAGGGAAAATTGGGTTAGTTTAATACTCACATGATTGAGTACAATTTATTTTGGCGCTTACACAAGGGTATGATTGGTTTCAAATCAGGTGGTTTTACATAGAATTTCTCTAGAAATGTTGTGAAATGCCGGTAGGTTTTGCTTTAACTAGTAAATTTCTTTGAGCTTGCGGCTACTACTTCTAACAATAATTTCATTGTTTCATTTAAATCAATGTAGTTCCTTATTTTCCAGGAGTAGATCTTGCAATACTCGTGCCTTAGTTGTGGTTAGAAATGAGTTTATTTTGTGGAACTGATTCAGGCCCATAATTACCGTGTAGCAAAGAGAGGACTGAAGTTATTTAAGTTATTTTCAGTGATTCAGGGGGTCGAATTAACTTCTTTATGACTAACTGAGTAAACACATTAGAATAATGCATAAGAGTGAATGTCTTTTTGTTTTCTGGGTATATTCATCCCTGACCTTTGCATGACTTGGCCCGTAGACACGATAGCCCAGGGACGGATGCGGTTCAGAATTCCCATACCAGCACTACGTTGTCAGCATGGATCAAACTGGAGTCATTTCACGGTGAACAACTCGGGTCTGGCTTTTTTAAAACAGAAGAGGAATTCTCTATTTTATTTATTTATTTATTTTTAAAGTATGTCCATTTACCAAAATGACTTACTTAAATCTATATGCCTAGGGATAAACGATGTGATTAGTAGTTCCCTGCTGAGTTTAAGTTGATTTATGCTTCTAGCCTTTTTCTTACATGCTTCCTCACCAGTACCAGCGAGGTCTGCAGTGCTTTACTTTGATTCCCAAGCCGGTTTTAACTTGTGTTGATACAACCAAATCAGTCCAAGCTGGAAATGGCTTAATTTGTCCTGTTTCTCAGCCTAACAAATTAGCCTTTGATGAATTGCCTGTTAGATGAGTAGGCTGCTGCTTGTCCCTGAACTAGATTAAGCTCCTTCTTAAACTGTCTGGCAATCAGTGCTGGCACTAGAAAAATTATTCCTCTGTCATTCCTTGGTCGCTGGTGCCTCTTAATATTTTCAGTACGTTTACTGGAGACTGATAATTTCAGGTATCCGTTTTCTGAAAGAATGAAATGTCTTTTCTTTTTATGGGTTATTAAAAACAACACTGAAAGATTTTTTTTTTTTTTTTTTGTGAAACCTAGCTACTATAAACGATAGGATAAGGAGGTTGGTGTAGCCCTGGATTTTGGTGCTGTACTGGTTTATCTCAGTGCAGCTCATTCTGCTGAGGAGCTTGTCTGAAATCCCACAACTGAGCCACTTGAAAGAGCAAACCTACGACGGAGGATGTGAAGTTGTAGAAAGCATAACAGGACTTTAAAGACTCCTGATGGTTAAGGTGTTTTTGTGTGGTGTCTTCATTTACAGTAGCTGTTTACGATTGGTTTTCAAGGTCTAAAATGCCAAACAGCGATTAGGTGTGATAAGTGATGATCTTGTATCTCCCGGTGCTTGTTCCACATCCTGTGTATTGATGAGTGTTCTCCCCACTACCAAACCGCGCTTCTCCAATCCATATTCTGTCTCTCTCTGTTGGATTTTAAAGTGCAGATTAATTCCACTTTGCTTAAAGCCACACAGAAAGCAGGAGAGGATTTTAAATAATCACGATTCCTTGCCCTGTACCTGCCTGCTCCGTTTCTACTTCTCTGACAGATGTTGCTACATTAAGTTAACTATCTTGGGGTTAAATGAGCATAATCCTTATTTTAAAATGAAAGCAGAATTTTGTCAGAAGTTGGCAGCACTAGAAAAAAGCTCCTGCTTGCCCTGAGAGGATTGGTTTTTTCCAGGGGGTGTGTGTACACGGTGGAGGCTGAAAAAGAGAGAAGTGTGTGTGGGTACTGGCAGCCGGCCACGTTCTTCAGGCCATGCACTGTGTCATCTCTCCCTCTTCCTCCTTTCATTGCCTTCCAAAATGTATAGGCTTAGGTATATAAAATAATACACATATTTCAAAGTTGTGTTAAATGAGCTCATCTTAAGTCACTCAGCAGTTACGAAACGCTGCCAAGTGCTACATGTCTTGAAAATTTATAGATTTTTTTTTTTTTTGGTGTCTGTGTGCAGAGGATGAAATACTGTACAGTTACTGAGGCAGAGAGAAAGCATCTTCCTTCACCCATAACGTACTGAAGCATGAAGAAAGATGCCGAAAGCCAGGATTTCTTATTTGACCCTCCTACTTGGTGCTCCTGGATGTGAAGATTCCTCCTCGCCGAGGCTGGCTGTTTGTGGCAGGCAAAATTATCATTGCACCACGTTGGCAGCTGAGAGTTTTGATGAGGTCGGTGACCGGTTTCTAGCACAGTGTGGCTCCTTCTCCATCACCGCCAGCTCGGGAGCAGGAACAAGTGAGACTTCTGCTGCTTCCCTTCTAACGAGGTAACGAATTCCAGATCAAATGGCAGAGCAGCTTCTTCCGACACGAAGAAATCGCGTTCAACCCCTGGACCTGTGCCAAGCAGGGGTATCGTTAAATTGGACTCTGTTGCTTCCAACTGTTAAAAGCGTGCTGATCTGACACAACCAGGGAAGGAACTAAAATATATATATATATGCATCAGGCAGAAGGAGCTGTTGGATAATTTAGTCTGACATTTAGAGTATTGCAGGTCATTACATGTAACTGTTACTCCCGGTTTTTGAGCTCAGTAGCTCGTGTTCGACTGAAAAATTAACAGGCATTTGTTGAAAATGTTTTTCAGGGAGGCATGCTGTCTTTGAAGTTACTTAGAAATGAAGATTTCGACATCTCTTAAGTAACTTGTTCTATTGGTGAAACAGTCTGTGTTTTCTTCTTTTTTCTGTCATGTTTTACTGCATTTCTAACTTGAATATGTCTAGTTTCTAGTTTTCTCCAGTTTTGTGGGAATTTTAAGTTGGCGTCAACTGGCAGAGCTGCTGATGGAAACAGTCAGCTTCCCCCTGTTGCTTATCCCTGCTTCGATGCTGGTCTGACTGGAGCGCTGGACCCTGGTCCTGGCTTGGTCCTTCTACAGCTGTAGAGTGAACCCACTGAAGAACCAGCAACAGCAGCAAAATGAGATTTGTACAGGGTCAGGATGGAGATCCTGGAAGTGTTGCCCCATCCCTGGAGGGGTTCAAGGCCAGGCTGGATGGGGTTTTGAGCAACCTGGTCTGGTGGGAAGTGTCCCTGACCAGGGCAGGGAGGCTGGAACTGGCTGATCTCTAAGGTCCTTTCCAGCTCTAACTGTTCTATGACCCTGCTCATGGCACAGCTGGCATGGAGGGTGCTGTTACAAATAAGGAGGTGGAAACAATCAGGGATGAGAAATGGGGGAAGCTGCCTGGTTTGGTGACTGTCCTAACAGCAGATGGTGAAACTGTTTGGTTATTTCCAGCTGTTGGTTCTTGGTCACTTTCTTCTAGGAAGAATCATGTTCTAATGGTGGCACTTCTTGCTCTGTAGCCAGCAGTGTGTCTCTGTGTCTGGGGTTGGTCCTCATGGTCTTCATGTCACGACTTCACAACCAGGTGCACATCAGAACAGTGGAATTAAAAATGCAGTGATTTGATGTAGCAAAAGTTGTTGAGAAGCAAGTATTGTCAAGGTGGTAACATTAATTTTGTTGATAAATGGTGTTCCAGTAATTGGCAACTAATAGTCAAGGGGAAGAGTTTTGAACTGTTTTAATAGAGGGCTTATGTGAAGCAAATTAGTCTCAGTGTTAGCAGGTTGAAAGTGGAAATTCCCAGTATGTGAGGATGGTGTTTAGTAAACATTTTTTCAGGAAAAAACCCTCAAGTCTTAAAGATACAAATTGATATATATTGAGTAATAGGATGTCTTATGACCTGGCTGTTGAAGAGTATCTAATATAAAACCAGGTGAACTTCACAGTAAAGAAAATGGGATTATTTTTTTTGTTGTTGTTTTTTTCTCTCTAACAAATGTCTGTCTTTCTTGTGAGAGCACTTGGTCAGAAACCTTTGTTCCAATTCTCATGTTTTGAATTTTATTCTGTGAATTTTAGTAAAGGAGAGCATCATCAACCTTTATAAAAGTGAGAGAGATGTATGTTACACTAGTTGTGTAGAATTCCTCTGTAGTCTGAGGAAGGGGTTCAGTTTTCTGAGATGCAGAAGGAAAGAGATGGAGCTGCAAAGAACAAGATGCCAGGGACAGTCAAGCCCAGCAACACGAGATCTTCCAGTCTGGGCAAGGGAGTGGCTCCAAATCTACACTGTCACCACAAAACACTGTGGTGATTGTCCCCTGTGCATGAACTGGAACGTCAGAAGATGTACCAGTCTTCTGGGGCATCATTACTGATGTTGTTCTCTATATAAGGAAAAAACAAATCTCTCTTCCAGATACTGATGGAAGTGTTGACTGATTTTTTTATTTTTTTTTTCCCTAGTGCTGCCAAAATACCTTTTTTTTTTTTTGCTTGCATTTAAGTTCACCAGAGACTCCTACTATAGTAAAAGTTGTTATATAAAATCGTCCTATATTTTCTTCCCAAAAGAGTTTCAGTATTGTTTAGGCAACAGTGCTGAATGGATGAAACATAGTTTTTACTATTCAACATACTGATTCCACGTCTCTTCTGGCAGCACAGTGCAAAACCTACATTTACTTAGGATTAAAAAGTATTCCCCTCTCTTTTGAGATGGATTTGGTTCTGGATAATCTCTGTATTATTTCATCAGGAGTTTATTTTCACAGGTTCTGGCGGGTGTTCATTTTAGACATGGGAACTGATAAACACAGTTGTGGAGACCTGTTTTACAACAGGACTCTGATCCAGAGAAGGACAATGAAGCTGGTGAGGGGTCTGGAGCACAGGTCTGATGAGGAGAGGCTGGGGGAGCTGGGGGTGTTCATCCTGGAGAAAAGGAGGCTGAGGGGAGACCTTCTTGCACTCTACAGCTACCTGAAAGGAGGGGGTAGAGAGGTGGGGGTCACTCTCTTCTTGCAACTCTAAGGCAACAGGACTAGAGGAAATGGCCTCAAGTTGCACCAGGGGAGGTTCAGGTTGGATATTAAGAAAAAATCCTTCACAAAGGGGGTTATTAAGCGTTGGAACAGGCTGCCTAGGGTAGAGGTTGAATCACCATCCTTGGAGGTATTTAAAAGGTATAGACATGGTGCTGAGGGACGTGGTTTAGTGGTGGACTTGACAGTGTTGGATTGATGGTCCGACTTGATGATCTTAAAGATCCCTTCCAACCTAGAGAATTCCATGATTCTTTACCCCTCCATTTTTGCTTAGGAGCTTCTAACAGCCCAGTTCAGCAGAGCTGTTGCCACCACTTAAGTGGAAAGTGAGGAAACCGCTGCACTTGAGATCTGACCAATTGCCAGTGTACATTCAATTCATAAACTTCTTTAAAATAACCATCTGATTTTGGGCTATCTTAAATGAAAGTCCTGGAAGCTGCTTGGCCACAGTTGTCTTAAGGATGATGTTCTGCTGCAGCTCTTCTTCTATTGTCTTTGTTTCTAGTTGACTGAACCTCCCAGCTTTGGTACTTGCCTTCTCATTTCCCTTCATGCGGTTGTGGGTTGGCATCTGTTCTTGAGCAGTCATGTTCCAGGTGAAGTGTCTTACATCCTGATCGTCCTTTTTACATCTCTTGTGTAAGGTTTTTTTGTTGAGTCTCAGAAAAACTTTCTCTGGTGAAAATTCTCTGGCCACCTGTGACTTTTATAGGGGAGTTTCCCATATTTCTCATTTAAAACTCTCACTTTAGGTTTGTATTGAAGACAGAAAAGTGTGTCTTTTCTGTTCTTTTTCATCTTTGTTTCAGTATTCATTCTGCAGATATATATTAGCATGGTAAAGCTGTAAAATAGCAAAATTGTGACAATCCTTACTGGAGGTAGAAGAGTTTAAAGAAAGCTTTGCAGTCTGATTTAGATACTTGTACTTCAAAATAATTTAAGAGAAAAACGCTTTTTTATTTACCCAACACTTGCAAGTAAACCTTAAAAAAGCACCACAATAAATATAAAATATATTTTTTTCTACAATGTAGGGTCATTTCTTTCTTTAGAAATCTGTGTGAAAAGATGGGATTCTTACCAACCATTCAGAGGATTGCTGCTATTTTCCCCTTTTTATTTTTCACCTAGTAAAACATACAAAATTATTGACAAGCTTTCTCAAAAAAGGTATTCAGGTCTGACACGTTTTGCTAAAATACCATTTAACTTCTTTTCAGGTAGAATATAAAGGATCTGAGAAGGGAAGATCAGTAAACAGTGTGCTTATTTCTTTTGTTTGGGCTTTTTTTTTTTGTTTTCCTGTTTGGAAAGTGTCTCAAATGATAAATTGTTTCTGGAACTGTCCTCTACTGCCTTTGGAGTGGGGAGGTTTTAACCTCATTTTCCTAAGAGGGCAGCGAGGCTCACTCTCACTGCAGTGCCTCTCTGCTGTTGTATATGTGACCTACAATATATACCCTTTAAAAACATTGTAAATGAAAAATTAAAAGGAAATGTTGTACTTGGTAAAAGCCCTTTGTGTCCCTCCTTTGCCAGAAATACAATTATCAAGAAAACACTGGCTTTCTGGTTCACGAAGGAATGTGGTTGTGGCTGTGTATTGGTTTTGCTTAGCAAATTTTAAAGATGTTTTTTAAGAAAAAAAAAAATTGCAACTGGAGAAACCGCGAATTGAATATTAAGGTCATTAAGTTTTCCAAACCTATTTATTCAGCTGTGGATGCAACCAAGAATGGGGATTTGCACTAAAAAGGTATGGTTGTAGCTTGAAGGTACCTTAGTGACATAAACTAAGTGGGAATTTCCCCAGAGGAAAAGGGGAATTAAGAATTGGGCTCTTGTTAGTTTAGGTTTTGGCAATATGACCTTCCTTGGTCCTTTGTGAAAACCCTGATGTAGGGTGCATCAGGAACAGCACTTGTCCTACTTGTAGCAGCTTTATAGTACCTTTATAACAGCTTTCCAGTATCTGAAAGGGGCCTACAAGAAAGCTGGAGAGGAACCTTCTACAAGGGCTGTGTAGCGATAGGACGAGGGGTAATGGCTTCCAACTGGAGGAAGGTAGATATTAGGAAGAAATTTTCACTCTGAGGGTGGTGAGACACTGAAACAGGTTGAGCAAGAGAAGCTGTGGCTCCCCATCCCTGGAGGTGTTCAAGGCCAGATTGGATGGGGCTTTGAGTAACGTGGTCTGGTGGGAGGTGTTCCCTTGGCCATGGCAAAGGGGTTGGAATTCAGTGATCTTTAAGGTTCCTTCACCATTCTGTGATTCTGTACTCGTGTCTTTGCTGGCTACAAGGGAGGAAGGTTCTCTGTTGTGTTATTTTTTGGTTGCTGTATTGTCCATCAGGTGCAGGTCTTTGGTAGGAGGGAGATTCTGGATTTCACTGAGAGCATCTGAGCATATTTCCAAGGGGCAGCTTTTTGGAGGATGGGATAGAGACTGGTCAGAAGGGAGACTGAGCAGGAGGCAGTGAACAGTCTCAGTAAATGCTCAAACATGGAAACAAAGGCTTTCCTTCAGAATAGAGATGCATAGAGATTATGCAAAATTAGGTTGTTAATGGTTGAGAACAAGCTTGGAAAAAACCCCCAAAAAACCGAAACAAAACCACAGTGAAATAGGGGAGGTATTTAAGTTTTTTATTCATTTTGCTTTTAGTTTTACTGCTCAGGTACCATGTTTTATGTATTTTTCTAAAAATGGTTCTGAGATTTGCAGTGACTTTGGAGGTGCCCATCAGGAGCAGAGAAGGGATGACTGGGACGGGTAGAAGAAGGGGAGGTCTGTGAAATGGGTAGGGATGGGCACAGAAGCAGGTTTTTTTTCCCCTGGGACCAAAGCATGGTGTTTTCTACAGGTCAGAAATGTGCAGAGTCGCTGGGCTGAGGACGAGCCTGAAGGAGAAGACCTGCCCTGGAGGGAGAAAGTGGGCTCTGGGGAGGTCGATCATAAACCCTTTCACTTCTGTTACCTCACTTCAGTGTTTTTCCTATGAAATAAATATGAGTTTACTCTAGTTTGTTCTAGTAAAACTCAGCTCTAGAATTGACAAACATATTGTGACTTTTAGGTGTCTAGTTCTGGAAGGCAAATCCATCTCCACGGTGCTGTTTTACTCGAGGTCCTGTCAATCAGTTTGTCAATGCCTCAAATCAAAATACACATCTATTTGACTGAGGTCTTGAGAAAACACTGTGAGATTGGACACATCAATAGACCCTCCCTGGCTTTCAGGAGACAGCCTCTGGGTGCAGGAGTCACCATTTGCATGATGGATAGTTTTCGTGAAAAATTATTTTTCTAAGGTTTACTGTGAACCTATTTCTTGTTAACAAACTGAACGTGAGAAAACAAAAATTTTGAAAAGTTGGAATTCCTAACTTTGACCAGTGACAGAAAATGTAATTAGGTGGCAGAAAATGTAACTAGGTTTTGCCTTGGTTTGGTTTTGATTTATTTATTTATTTATTTTTAAAATGCAAATGGCCAGATTTTGAAATAGAAATCCGGGAGGGCAAGGAAAATTTTCTGTACTTCTAAAAAGTTATATGAGTGCAGAACAAGATGCTTTGCTGGGCTTTTAATTGTGTCTTAAGCAAACAGAACTTTCCTAGTTTTAAATGAAGTTTGAAGCAATTTGCCGTAGGGTACAAAATACAGTGATTCAGCATTTGGGATGAGAGCTATTTATAGTTACTCTATTTTTATTCAAAGAAAAACAATAGCACTGAATTTCAGGAGGTTTGACCAGACACTTAGGAAGGTCTCGCTTGAAGCTGAGAAAAATCTTATCTTGCTTTATCTTGAAAGCTGAACTCCTGAGCTCCTTCAGCATCAACATTTCAGTGCTGTCCTTCTGAAGGTGAAATCCAGTCTGTGCTGCTGGAAAAGCTACATAAGCCGTATTTCTCAAAATCCCAGTTTGTATCCTCTGTTAAGGTTCTACCAGCGTTCATTGTATTTTATTTTTGAACAATCGAGTGATATAATTCAGCTCTATTTAATCTTAACCATTTCTTTCAGGTTTTCACGGCCGTTCCTTTACCCTGTTGCTGCAGCCAACGCAGATCCGAATGCCGTGGCTACGAAGGCTTGTTACTTTCTCATGCTGGATCCCTCAAATCCAAGAGCTACTCGGCAGTTTCCAAGGCAACCACCTGTGGAATAATTAAAAAGGATGAAGTGCTAGTGTGCCAGATATAAGGATTTCTTGCCTGGATAGAGCGCTTCGTTTTCATCTGTCTTGAAGAATCAAATGTGTTCCTGCCAGCAAAGTTAAGGTAGTACAATTAAAAAGTCCTGATTTATTTTGTGGAGGTAGTGAAAGTTTGAATAGGAGCAACAATCGTAATATGACTGTATATTATTAATTTAAGAAAATTACCATGGGTCCTTCTTTGTGTGGTTTTTTTTTTGTTGTTATATTTAAACAGAAAGTCCAGGAGATTTTCTGTTTAATGATGGAAGGGTGATGTGAGTGAACAATATCTGGTATCAATAAAACAGTTGCCTTAGCCGTTTTGCACTTTATACTGTCTTTCCTCACAGATGATTTTAAGCTGGTTAAGGACTAAAATGGAGCATACATTAGTGGAAGCATAAATATAGGAAGTGCAGCCTTCATGCCAAGTACACTGAGATTTCTTTGGCATTCAGTGAAGTGATAGATATAAAAGGAATGTAGGAGTGGGCTCACTGCAAAATGACAGTCAGAATCGAGGATCGATCTTTATCCCATAGCTTAAAGGGGATGCAGTGATTTAAGTTGATGTGTAAACCAAACTGATAATCAGGTTTAGCTGCTTTGGTAAAGCAGCAGCTAAAACTGTTTTGAAGGCCACGTTCCCAGATTCCGAGCTGAAATTGTGTAGTGGGGAAACCAAAAGGTAAGCAAAAGAACTCTTGTAGAATTACAAAAAAATAGCAAATTTAGTTCTTACAGTTTGAAATGCTGGTACAGAAGTTTATGGGAAAGCTGTTAGGCTTTAGATAGCTGGAAAAGTTCTTCCCAAAGTATAGTATGTTACAGGATGTATCTATTATATCTTCCTCTCTGCCAGTCATTCAAATATATTTGAATAGAAAAATATTACTCATTTCTGACAATGCAGTTAAATGAAGAAACCCACATTCACGTTCTTCCCATAGTCCAAATAACTCTTCAGTTCAGCCTGGCTACCTAGAGTGATGCTTTTGTGTAGTTAATTTTAGGCGTGATGCTTTTGTGTAGTTTATTTTAAGAAAAATAAAAAAAAAAAAAAACCCCAAAAATTATTTCTAAATTTTGAAGTAGAAATATTTGGGATGCCATCTGGGCTTTACATAATAAATTTTTCCTGCCAAAATGTTTGTGGGATTCTGTTGGGATGTGGATGGGATTTCACATTCCATCCCTTCCACAGCACAAGAGGATCATTGTTTTTTAGGTACGGTGGGTCCAAGAAGAAATAAGAATTGCGTGGTGGGAGCTTTGTGATTTGAGGGAATACAAATAGAACCTCTCCAGTAACCACTGTTACCTTTTTCAGCTATTACAGAATTTCAGAAGATAATAGTTGTAGGTACCAACGTGAGCACAACTGCAGTTTTCAACCCTAATACTTAATTTCCAGTTCATTGGTTCATTGTCACCACAGCTTAAGTGTCAAATTGATTTTTCTTTC
Source organism: Scolopax mira (assembly GCA_004320125.1). NCBI lineage: Eukaryota > Metazoa > Chordata > Aves > Charadriiformes > Scolopacidae > Scolopax > Scolopax mira. The sequence continues at coordinate 21,788 of BJBW01000436.1, forward strand.
TGAAGTAATTCTTCAGGCTGTTCAGTTCCTTTCAGTGTAGAGGTGAGAGAAAAAGGGTTTTGGAGACAAATACTGTTTTCACGTGTGAAAGGAGTGTGCTGGCAAAGTTCCTGCACCAAGCACAGTGAAGATGATAGAAAATAGAGGCACAGTGTGAGTAGAATAAAGGTAGTTGGTGTGTGTGTGGATCCCTATCTTTTTTTTATCTTCCAAGAAGCATCTTCAGACATGGAAGTGGGTAGTTCTGCAGGGTGTATGTGTGTATTTGTGTAAGAACAGGCTGCCCAGGGAGGTGGTGGAGTCTTCTTCTCTGGAGACATTCAGAACCCACCTGGACATATTCCTGTGCAACCTGCTCTGGATGGGGGTTGGACTAGATGTTCTCCAGAGGTCCCTTCCAACCCCATATCATTCTGTGATTCTCTGTAATGTAATAGCAAGGTAGCAATCACATGCAGTAGTGCAGGATTCCCAAGACTGTACACAGAGAATTTTCATCTTGAACAGCCCAAGAAAACATAAAACATGCCAGTACCTCAGTTGTTCTGTTTCACCTCAAATGCTGTGTGTGAAAGTCTTCTCTGGAAACTTACATTTCCAGACCCTGGTGAAGCAGGTGGTGAACAGCAAGTAGGATGAGCATCTCCCTGAAGGTACCTGTTCCAGACCCCCTTGAAGAGGATGACTTGCCTCTAGAAAGGAATCTCTGTCTTTGCTTTGATGGTTCAGCCTGGACCACTAATTTAGCCAAGATGTCTAATGTTTTAGAAACTTCAAGCGTATAATTTGATGTATTTATATGTGAAACACGTGTGTGCTTTTTTACCCTCCTATTTCATTCCCAATCCAGAGCTTCCCATGCTAACTGGAGTTGCACTTGGTTACTGGTACAACCCACTTACTCATCCTCCTTTGCCCAACTCAGACATTTGACCCTGGCGATCTTTCCAGACTTCATATAAAAGCCTGTGGTTCGGTATCAGGGATACTGGAGAGCCACATGGAGTTTGTTAACATAGTTTCTAATAGAAATAAAAACATGCATGCTAAATTTAGGCAGCTGGACTATGTGAAAGAAAATACAGTGGCTGGGCAGAATTGATTTCCAATGTTCTGTATATAGCTTATGTTTTAATAATCTTTATCCCTGAGAAGCTTTAGAGGAATGAAGGGGAGTAGAAACTTAGGAGCAGTGATTTGTTCAGTAATTTTTAATTTCTTAAAGTGATTCTGTGCGTGTCAGTGTAGAAGTTGGTTTTGCAGCCTTAGCTATTAAGAATTAACACTCTATGTACCCATAAAAAATAAACAGTTCGTTGTACTGCTCTTTCTCTAACAGAAGATTTACATTGTGTTCAGTGTTGGAGTAATTTGATGTCCTTTTGCAAGGAAAAAATTATGAAATAGTGAGACAGTAATTTTCTTAGATGATTTTGATATAGTGATTCTGTTTTTCCCGTATTTCTATACTGTCAGAACAACTATAGCAAGAGTCAATTACAGTGTGGTAATTTAAAAGCGTTGTTAAAATATCCGTTGATTTGTATTAAGTAAATAGGACTGCTTCCTGGAATAGATAACACTTGCCTTTTGTTGCTTGGAAATGCAGGTAATTTTTCAGGTTGGTATTTTTTCAAAGGGACTCTTTCCTTCTAGTAAGAGAAGCCTGAAGTGAAAATGTAGAGGAAATGCAGGGAAAGATCAATAAGCAGTAAGTCACCTTCTAGCTTTTAGAAGAGGGAACTCAAATAATGAATGGACCCTTTCTTCTAGGCCTTATTTAAGAGGCTTGATCCCTACATCTCTGGAAGTTTTGGGGTGTATTAGGCTGGGCAGACACATCGAGCATCTCATTAAGATGTTGTAGAAGACATCTACAAGTTCACCTTCCCAGACAATGAAAATAACTTCTGGCAATATCAGTCACCGGGACACTATGTGAAGTTGTGTTTCTTAAAGATTTTAGGACTATGTCTGCTCTCTGAGTCCGTGGAGATCAGAAGAGAGTTAAAATCACCTGCCCAAAAGTGATAATGAACGTTTTCCAGATGCATCAATACAGGATGTTACTTTTGCCTGTTGGTACCACTGTAAAAGTGTGGAACTCCACTAAACTGGGTTGTTTTCTGCTGCATTCTGCGTAGCTGCCTCAGTGACCAGCCCCTCCTCTGGGAACTGTTACAGCCATCACAGAACCTTTTAAAAACAAGAGAACTGAGTGGTTTATGAAGATCAAATCCTCATTGCAATTTTAACGGTTTTGTGGATATAATTATCTATTAGATGATAGACCTTAAGCGTAGTCATGAGATCCCTCTCTCCCTGCCAGCTATTGCTGCTGCGCGTTTTGGGTGTGCTAGGACTAGTTTAACTTTCTTTGGCTTTAATGAAATAACTGATAAAATATTTTTATAGCACCCGAGTTGTTCATATTAATATATATTTCCAACTCCCCCTTTGCGATTTGAATTCCTCGTTTTAGGTTGTGTATCTTTTCTTGCTATTAGAAAATAAAGAATTTAGAATTACAGTATCTTTTTTGGTAGAGAGGTGGTATGTGGCTTTAAGTTGCTCCCCACAGTGAGTGTTTGGATATTTATAACAGGCATGGAGGAGGTGCTAACACTTAACAGGTTTTTTTCAGGACTTTATACCTGTGTTAGACAAAATGTGAGGTACTGAATGTAAGAGCAGCTGTTCTCCTGCACCCACCTAGAGCAGTAGTTTGTCTCCAGCAATGGCCAAAGGTGGGTAACTGAGGAGCACAGCAACAACATGAGAATGTAGGATCCTCCTTCTGCACGTTCTTCTGTCTCCAGACACCTGTAGTGCAGGGATTTACTGAGCTGGATGTCTTTTTTTTTTAATGATGTTCATTGAACTTGTCTTAGGAATTTGTTAAATCTTCCTTTCAAGGCGTTAGTGGTATTAGCAAGTGTAATACCCTGTGGTTCTACAGCTTTAACATGGCAGCCTGGTGAGTGAAGAACCATACTCTTGTTAAGTTTTGAAGCTGAACTCCATTTAAAATCCACTACTTGGACTGGAAGAGACGTAAGTAATTCATCCCTATCTAGTATCTCTATAACAACACTAATTTTCTAGACTTCAGCCTGCTCCAAGCGTGGAGTTGGTTCAGAGTCTTGTTGAACTATATGGGGTTGGGACCACTTTTCCCCACCACCAGTTATCCTACTTCACACTTAATTTCCTTGAGATACTTCATGAATGTCACTACTAAATTTCACTGAGGTATTTTATCGTCCAGTCAATAATCTGCGTAGCCCTTTTTCAGTTTTTCCTACTCGTTTACTATCATTGCTACTGTGAATAACTTGGTAGCATCAACAGATGTTGTCACCTCACTGTTGAGCCCTTTTCATATCATTTATGAATTCCTTGAAGGTTCCTGGGAACAGATCCCAGCGTGGATCCCCGTGGAAAGAAGAGCTGAAATTTTACCAAGTCCTGCCAAAAGCAGAAGTGGGAATGCCCGCTTCTACTATGCTTGCAAGTATGGGGTCACTGTAAAAATGCTGCAGGAAGGGATAATTTCATATGTAAGATACAGTGTCATTCTTCATCAGCTGCATATTTAGAATTTAATCTTTGAAAAAGATACAGAAGGGAAGGGACTCACCTTTGTGGATGAGGGAGGATAATTGCTTTAATGTTTAAAAGGACTAGCCCTGCTTTCCTCGCAGCATAGTATTTGTCATCTTATTCTCAGAAAGCAACTTTGTTGGAACTTACTGGTTTATCACTCTCTGCATTACCAGTATATAGAAAATAATGTTGAATAAGGGAAATCGGGCAAATGAATGAATCTCCACAATCAAATATACCCTGGTTTTAGATGATTAAGTGTAGGAAATTACCTTCACTGTTACTCGTTCTTGTTTTCTAATTCTAAGAACTGTTACTTGTTCTTGTTTTCTAATGCTAACATAGCAAACAGCTCACGCAGTATTAAGAAATCTGGGTCAGATCAAAAGCATAAATTTGTTTTTTTCTGATGGTGGCCTGTGTCTGCAGCTCAGGGGAGTGTGAGAGAAGCAGGGACCTGGTTGTGCTTCCCACAGCACAGCCACAATCTCTTGCCCATGTGGTGCTCCTTTGTACCCCCAGCCCATCTCTGTCAGTCCTTTCTTTCACAGGCTGAGGAATTTTGCTTGATTTCTCTCTCCTCATGTGCAATCTGTTCCCCAAATCTCATCTTTGCTGTTACATTGGTGTGTTACCCCCTTTTTAACATGGGGTGACCAAGGCAGCGTGCAGAGTTGAGGATCCGAATGTGCTGCAGCCAAAAGCAGTGTCCCCAGTGTCACCCTGCTGCTTCTCTGACGATCTCTGTGCCCTCCCTAATTACTCCTGAAATTCTGTTGGATTTTTTTCACTGCTCCTGTTATCAGCCCCTGTGAAAATTTTATTTTTGTAAAGCTATTTGCAGCGACTTTAAGGTCTTTCCTAATCAGGAAAGACTAATTTAGAACCCGTCATTTTCTGTGTGTAGTTTGCTATTTTTTATTCCAAATGCGGGGCCTCGCGTTAATCTTACTTGAATTTCATTTTTGATTATTTTTTTTTTCCCAGTCACACTGTATGTGCTAGTTGGGAGAAAGGACAGGGGTAACTGCTTTGGTGTGCAGAATGCTTTATCTTTAATAGGCCTGTGCCCTCGCGTTGTATCCTTTGCAGCATAATTTATTGTTAAGTTAAATGAGAGGGGTCTAACTACAGGTCTCTCTAAGAGTCTACCGTTTTGTGTGTATAAATGTGTGCATTATAGATCCATAGAATGGTTTGGGTTGAAAGGGACCTTAAAGATCATTTTGTTCCAAGTCCCCTGCTATGGGCAGGGACACCTCAAGCTAGACCACGTTGCTCAAAGCCCCATCCAGCCTGGTGATAGGACAAGGGGTAATGGCTTTAAATTGAAAGAGGGAAGATTTAGATGAGATACTAAGAAGAAATTATTTCCTGTGAGGATGGTGAGGCACTGGAACAGGTTGCCCAGAGAAGCTGTGGATGCCCCATCCCTGGAGGAGTTCAAGGCCAGGCTGGATGGGGCTTTGAGCAACCTGGTGTGGTGGGAGGTGTCCCTGCCCAGGGCAGGGGGGTTGGAACTGGGTGATCTTTAAGGTCCCTTCCAACCCAACTATTCTATGATTCAGCTGACGGCAGAGGATCCCCTTTCTGTGTCTGCTCTGCAGTCAGACTCCAGTGCTGGAAGTTCCCTAAACTGTTATGAACTGAACGGTGAATTCACTTGGGTTTTCATGTGGCAAAGAAGTAATTTTGAGGGTTTTTTTCCTCTTCCCATGGCTTTGTCTTGTTGAGGGTGCCTTTTACCTTTTTATTAGCTATTGACCCAGCAGATTTTCTGATAAGCTTCATCCTTCTGATGTATTTGATACCGTTTCTCCTAACGCATCAGTTCTCAGTATTATTTTTTTATCTTGAAAGACAATGAATTTGCATTTATTTTGCTAAAGTCCTGGTATGACTTCACTTTTTGAAGGGTATGTTTTTGCATGAATACTTAATGTTTGGCTTTGTGGGGGGTTTTTTTTGGTTTTTTTGTTTTTTAATATTGCACTTACCAAGTTTTTCCATATGCAATATGGGGTCTCTATCAAGCTGTCAGTCCCTAAAAACATTCACCTTTTTGCCTGTTCTTTATAGTCTTCTTTAAAGCAGCTTCCTTTTTTCTTAATCACAGAATGCTTGAGGTTAGAAGGGACCTTATGTAGGTCATCTGGTCCAAGTCTCCTGCTCAAGCAGTTTTTTTTTAGTTGCATAACCAAAAATAAGAGAAAACTAATGCTTCAAATACTGGACATTGTAATCAGTAACTCAGTCACTCTTCAGTAGTGAAGATCTGGATGCAGTTCAGGACTGGGTCAAGTCTTGCTTCTGTTCTGGGTTTTCAGAGTTGTTGAAGAAGCGGTAATTAATGGGGTCCTAAAAATTGAGTGTTTGACAATACAATTGCCAGAATTTGTCACTCTGATATCCTACTGTTCATCCACCTTAATCTCAAGAGATGATGTTTGTCACATGGTGATGTTTATCACCATGATACCTTCATGGGGCCATGGTTGTCACCTTCCCCTTTGGGACGGGAAGCCTCTCTGTCCTGCTGAACTTGGTTTTGTGTCTTATTTCTTACGGTGATTTTGTTGGAAGGAACAGGGTTTGAGCTTCATGAACTTTAATCCACTTTGAGATACTTGAGTCAGTCAGGAATATTCTACGCTATCTGAAATGACATCAGATTGACATTTAATGGTGGATTCTCCCTGAGCCAGTGAAGGCTCCAGGGAAACCTTTTAGCAGTCTTTGAGTAAGGGATTTGTAGGAGGGATCTTTATCAGGGAGTGGAGCAACATGACAAGGGGTAACGGTTTTAAACTGAAAGAGGGGAGATTTAGATTAGCTATTAGGAAGAAATTTTTTACTGCGAGGGTGGTGAGGCACTGACCAGGTTGCCCAGAGAAGCTGTGGTTGCCCAGAGAAGCTGTGGCTGCCCCATCCCTGGAGGGGTTCAAGATCAGGCTGGATGAGGCTTTGAGCAACCTGGTCTGGTGGGAGTGTTACTGCCCATGGCAGGGAGCGTGGAAGTGGGTGATCTTTAAGGTCCCTTCCAACCTAAACCATTCTATGGTTGATAGTTAGAACAGCAATTTCACCCTACTCCAATCATCTTCATGTGTTCAAGTCGGTTGCTGCCCGCCTCTGGCTTGATAACTCTCTCCAAGTGGCTGTTGTGGAGGGCATAGACATCCAGAATACTTTATAGACAAATTGGAGAAATTTGAAGTTGGGTGAGTTGAATCCTATCCTGGCAATTTCAGTCTTCTGAACTGAGGAGTGTTTTCACTTGCAGCCAAGAGTTGTCAGTTGCTGGGGTGCTTGACAAAAAGCAGTCCTGATCGCTGTGGCAAGGTGAAAAAAGCAAGAAGGCTTTCACACAAAGTGTCTCTTTGGTTGAAATGTCTAGTTTTGTGGATGACCTAAATGAAATGAGAATGGAATTTAAAATTAAGTGTAAAGATAATGTAAAGCTGATGTTGATTGTGCGGAACAGCTTGGTGGGACTTGAGTGGTTGGTAGTTCTGCCTATTTTTCCTCACTCTTTTAAAAGTAAATGAATAAATGAAAAATCTGCAGCCTGGAAATGTAATCAGATTGTGTTCGCATTTCTAGTGATACGTATTCCATTTCAGTATTGGTGCTGCAAGGTCTCTAGGAGCTCAGGAGAATGTAGTGATGACGATGCTTTTTCTGTGTTTGAATTGTGTGGCTGAGGTATGAGATGGCAGTGGTGCCCACAGTTCTCGGGCTAGCCACCAAGGACCAGCCAGGGCTCTAAGTGATGATTTTTTGAAATGTTCAACTGTATCCCTCTACAAACCAGACATATTTTTTTTTTTTTAAGTTGTGGAAAGACAAGTGTTGCCAGAGAGCAGTTCTTCTAGTGTGAGATGGCCATGGCAGGATGAGATCAGCCAGTTCAGTTGTTCTTTGGAAGTGCCCAGATCCACAGTGGTTTTAAAAAGAGCTAAAAAGAAAGAGGAAAACCCCGACATTTTCAACAGAAGAAATTGGGTGAGATAAATCTATCTTTAAAGGTCAGATATAATTTGTTTGTTACCACTTTCTGATTGTTCCTTATGGTCAGTGGCAATGTATCAGTTGAGCTGTCTTTGAGTTTTTTAAGATGAGTTTGTATCAGTCTGGAGTTATTCATGCGCTACCAAAAAGAAAAAAACCAAACAACCCCCTTTTGAGTGTATCTTTGAGCATATTAGTTGTTAGTTCATCCAAATGACTGATCTGACTCGCTGGAAATTTTGTGGTGCTTTACCCTCGATATTACAAGAGTGTGTGCTCAAGCTCAGGTCTGTGTGGGTGAATGGACAATACTGCGTAAGTGTGTAAATACAGACTTGAAAGCAGCCTTTGGGCTGAGATTAATGAACTTTTTTTTTTTTTTTTCCCCCTGTTCCCTTTTGTTCTGTCTGTAGCTTCCTCGGTGTTGGGCTCTGCAAGAATGCAGCCTGGTCTAAAAACTATGTAGATTGCATAATGTAGAGCTGGGCTTTATTTCAGCTGAATGGTGGCTGATCTCAGTTTCCAGCAGGTTTGAAATGCTCTTCTGCCTACCAAGCGATGCCAAGGGTAGGGCAGGTGTTTGTTAATATGTTAATTTGGGAAACGAGAAGATTTTTCTGGAGGACTGAAGGATGCTGAGAGCGTGCTGTTAATTTATTCCCATCAAATAAGCGTAGATTGAATACAAATGCTCAGGAACGGTGTCAGGATAGAGATGATGAAGGGTGTTTTCAGTTAATGCCTGCCAAGAATTAAGAAAAATTAACACAGAATTTTTGTGGTTTGGGAGAATACTCACTTGAGGAGTTATCTGTTCCACAGATGAGGGCTATGCAGAGTATGTGGGTTAACTGCTTTGAAATGAGGGTGCATGTAGAATTTCCCAGGGGGTTGTTTCAACTTTTGGGGGATATAGTAACTTCAGTTGTTGAGCGTGTCTCATAATTCTCAATGAAAGGACACCTTGGTCAGGTAGAAATTGCACTAAAATTGATGGTAAGGATGTGTTGTTGTTACCAAGGCCTGGAAAAAAAAAAAAAGAAAATAGTTTACTCTTCACTTTTTTTAAGTATGAGGTAGGACTGATCAGCAGTCAGTGAATAAACACGTTTCTGTTTATTTAGAGACTTTGTTTCCTCCAATTGGTCGATTTTTCACCTTCTCTAGGGTGTAGGGTCCTAAGGTTGGGGTTTTTTTGGTCAGGAATGATGTTTCTAATATTTTCTATTTTAGGCACTTGACGCAGGATTTCAAATTCTGCTGAGGTGTTGGCAGTGATACAGTTATGTGTCTTGTTTACAGTAATTCCTTTCTAGATTTGTAATGGAAATGCCATCTCTGCAGATCTTCAGACCTCTGGTTCCTCTGGAGCTGAGGGTTTCATTTCTTCTAACTCATCTAACTTCTAACTATCTGTCCAATCCACCTGGATTAAGATGAATCCGACCTGGATATGTGATTTTGAGAGAGCTGAAGTGAAATGAGACTTATCCACAGCCTCTTAAATGCTGGAATAATTTCAAAAAGCAAGAAGTAAGATCTACTCTTCCTTTTGTCATCATCGGTTCTAAACAGAATTTAGGCTTCCTCTGTAGTTATTTCTTGGTGTTCTGCCATAAAAAGCAGTCTAAAGATAATTGTGCAAAGGGAACTTTGTGCTCGATGTGGAGGGTTATTTGTGTTGGTAGAAGAGGATTCACATCCTAAAGACTGAGGTGTAACTCACTTGGAAAAGAGCTTGCTTTGGTATATAAGAAATTTTTTAGAATGCTACTGCTCTCCCTTGAAGCTCTTCCAACTTAAAATAAATACATGCTGCCATATGCTACTGTAATACCAGCACACAAAATCTATTAAAACATAAATGAGCAGAACTGCAGCTCGAGGTTTCAATTCTGCAGAAGGATCCATTTTGGAGTTCTTTTTAACTCTACAAACGACCTAAGTTTAGTTGCACCACATGGCTGTGCAAAAGATTTTAGAGGCATTGGGTCTGAAATCTGGAGGAGAGAAAAGAAACTTCTGCAATTCCAGTGCCTGGGAAAGTATTTGGTGAGAAGAGAGTGAAGCTGCTGTTGCAAAAAACATTTTGCTGAGGTTTAAAGGCTGTGAATGTGTCCTTCAGCCACTGCAGGGATCATCTTGGACAACAATTTGATCATGAGGCAGCAATGTGCCCTGGTGGCCAGTGGACTTCTGGGCACATTAAAGAGTGTGGCCAGCAGGTGGAGGGAGGTCATCCTCCTGTTCTGCCCTGCCCTGGTGAGGCCACATCTGGAGTACTGTCTCCAGTCTGGACTCCCCAGTTCAACAAATGCAAGGAACTACTGGAGAGAGTCCGGCAGAGGCCTTATGAGGATGATAAAGGGAAGACTGGAACACCTCTCTTATGGGGAAAGGCTGAGATGTGGGTTGATTTAGCCTGGAGAAGAGAAGACAGAGGAGATCTTTTCAATGTTGTCAATATCTAAAGGACAGATATCAAAGAGGATGAGGCCAGACTCTCAGTGGTGCCCTGTGACAGTACAGGGGGCAACAGGCACAATCTGTTCCATCTCAGGAGGAGGAAATTCCATCTCAGAGTGAGGAAAAACTTCTTTGAGGGTGGCAGAACCCTGGAACAGGCTGTCCAGAGAGGTGGTAGAATCTCCTTCTGTGGATTCCATACCCACCTGGATGCGTTTCTGCCGTTGCTGTTGGTGACCCCTTGGCAGAGGGGTTGGACTATCTGATCTCCAGAGGTCCCTTCCCTACAGTTCTGTGATTCTGTGATCGTCTATTTCGTGGCAGAATTAGTCTTTGGTCATTTATCCTTTTGGTTTGGTCACAGATAGCTGCTGGGCTGTCGGTGCTCAATGCCGAAAGAAGCTGTGCCTGTACTAGTAAATTAAGCAAAGTTTAGTGTGTTTGAAGTGTCCTGTGGTTACTCACTATTAATCATTAGTAAACTCATTGACATTGCTTGGCCAACTAACGTTTTCCTAAGCAACATAGAGTTTGAGGGGAGCAGGAGGCTGGGTCGGTTGCTAATGGGGATGTGGGTAACAGCCTGTGATGGAGGCAAAGACAGCTCAGCCCTGGGGATGTGGGTTATACATCGACACTTGGTGCCTGGTGTCTCACCTGTAGCCTATAGAGTCATAAGGCAAACTTTTATAAGCAGCTGAAGAAATATGGATGCTGAACTGGAACTCCAGCTTATCTGACAGCTTCCAGAATTGTATTCTAGAATGCAGTTCCAGAATTTTACCCATAGGCTCACAGTTGTCTTCTCTTCTACTGTTTACTTACAATAACTTTAAGACACAAATATTTAAGTGCTATATTGGATTTGGACTTTTTAATGCCTGTGTTAATTTTTTAAAATCTACTTGTATATTTGAAGAAAATTTGTGGACCATATAAACATGTTCTTTAATTGGGAGCAGATAGTTAAGATGCCTCCTTTTTATGTTTTACATAGATGTAGAATGGCTAGAGTTGAATGGAGCTTAAAGATCATCCAGTTCCAACCCCCTGCCCTGGGCAGGGACACCTCTTACCAGACAGTGTTGCTCAAAGCCCCATCCAGCCTGGCCTTGAACCCCTCCAGGGATGGGGCAGCCACAGCTTCTCTGGGCAACCTCAGTGTCTCACCACCCTCACAGTAAAGAATTTCTTCCTCTTACCTAATATAAATTTCCATTTTTCTGATTTAAAACTACTACCCCTCGTCCTATTGCTCCACTCACTCATAAAGAGTCCCTCACTTGATAAGGAAAAATGTTAATCCTCCCAGCTGCTTTGTTCCTGAAAGCCATTTTGGGCCAGAATCACACCAAACTTGAAGCAAAAAAATTGCCAGGGCTGTACGTTGCTGTCAGGCAGGGGAAGTGCTCCTCCTGACTTTATTCCCTGTGCTGATCTGATAGTGGCTGATGGAATGATCTCAGAAGGAAACGCCGTAGTTGAATTCATCTGTTTCATTAAAGCCATAGATCTTTATTTTAGTCATAACATCAGGTCCTTTTAGTGTTGAAAAGGTTGGAAAACTGTGATGGAAAGCAGTATTTTTCTCTTTTTTTCTTTCTGTCAGTAAAGAAGACCTGATAGGAATGTATGCAAACTGTCGACAACATTCCTGACCAAGTATTCAGGCACAATTAGGCCACTAGTGTTTGAACGACCAATAATTAATGAGGCTTTATAAATAAATTTTTTACGTGCCTTCTGGGTTTTTTTTGGAGGGGGGAGGAATGTCAGACGAATTTCAGGCATTTCTGTGCTACCTTGGAGACTAGAAAATGTTTCATTATTGGCATCTGAGATTCTTACGTAACCTGGTAATTCTGGGAACAGGAATTTTAGGAAAAATGCTGAGCAGTTTGAGTCTCCTCATAAAACTACAAGATTCAGAAACACTGTGCTAAATACTTCTGTGATAATTTCCCCAGAAATACTAGTATTCCAGGCTCCTGGAATGGATTTATTTTGCTAGGATTGTATCCTTAAGGAGTCAAAACTCAAGTCCTATGGAGTAAATGTCCTGCTGGCAATTATTACATAAAACCAATGTATTTGGTTCTGCAGGATATAAAATAGGATGAAATGGAAGTGTAAGGAGAAGGCGGAGAGTTTACTCCCCGGCATCAGGAGCAAAACTGGCACTTCTTTAGGTTGTGGTTGGTTTGATGGTGTACATACCCCCCCGCGCAGGCCTGTGTGAAGGAGTTTGTCCTAATCGATGCTGTCAAGAGGGTTTTTGTTTTCTCCAAGCTCAAGGTCTGTAATTCTAACAGGACAAGCCATAAAGGGACTTCCGCTTCTTTTATCTCGTGTGAAACACAACGTGGCTTATCTTACCCACTCTGTTTGTTCAAAAATTCTATCATGTTTAGTAGAGAGAGCTTTATTTTTATTCATTATCTGGAGTCCTTTATCCAGTTCTGGGCTCCCCAGTTCAAGAAAGACAGGGAACTGCTGGAGAGGGTACAGCAGAGGGCTACAAAGATGATTAAGGGACTGGAGCATCTCCCTTAAAAGGAGAGGCTGAGAGACTTGGGTCATCTTGGTCTGGAGAAGAGAAGGCTGAGAGGGGGACCTGATCAACACCTATGAATACTTAAAGGATGGATGTCAAGAGGATGGGGCTGGTCTCTTTTCAGGGGTGCCCAGGGATAGCACAAACTTGAATGTAAGAAGCTCCACCTAAACATGAGGAGGAACTTTCCTTTGAGGGTGGTGGAGCCCTGAAACAGGCTGCCCAGGGAGTCTCCTTCTCTGGAGACATTCCAAACCTGCCTTGGCTTGTTCCTGTGCAACCTGCTCTGGTTGGACCTGCTTTGCAGGGGGGTTGGACTAGATGATCTCCAGAGATCCCTTCTGACCCCATATCATTCAGTGATTTTTTCTTTTTTCAGTATACAATAAAATGGTGGACAGTTAATGTTGCCTGCTCGATGAGCTTCATGATTCTAAAGTTGATTAGAAATGGCCATAATCTGGTACCTTCTTCAGACTACAGATAGTCTGAGACAGGAATCCACAGATTCAAGATGACTCAGAATTAAAAATGAGTCAGTTATGCCTTATTCTGTTTATTTTAAATTTCTTTTTTTGAAATACTGAATTAGAAGCAAGTAAAATGGGTGGCTTATGGTGCCGTCTCCAGTACTGTGTAAATTCACTTGTTGTTGGTGGGGAAGAGTGAGAGTTTCAGAGGAATATGATATAATATCCCTGTAGCAAAGGCTGTAGAGAGACAAAGTGAGTAAAACAGAGGAATGACCTGGTCTCCTGAGATGAGTTTCACGAAAGGTAGAATCTCTTTGTAGAAATAGATTTTTGAAGATTTAAGACCTAGCATGAAATAGAAAATAATACGTATTTAAGATTGGATACCTCTAACATGTGACTTTAATTCCTGAACATCGTGTGAGTTTTCAACAAATACTATTAGAAACACTGTTTACAGTGCAGTTTCTGGAAGAATATCTTTCAATAGACATCAGGGGTCAAATAGAAACCAGTGCTTGCTCTTCATTTTGATTTTCTTCTGTTTCAGCTTCAGAGTTCAGAATCTATATCCTTTTTTTTGTGTCTCAAGAAACAACCTTCCTCACCCGCATTATTTCTTCCAGTGTTACTCATTTATCAGGACACAATTGTGATGTTGATCAGTTTGTTCTCCTTGTTCCCCTTTTGTCTTGGTGTTCTCCGTCCAAGGTATTATCATAGGCTCTGTTGCACGGTGGCACGACCATCTGTGGAGGTAGAATATGTGCTTCTAAAAGTCTTATCTTTTACTGAATTACCAAACTCTGTGCACTGTGCACTTTGATTCCTTCAAGTACTATCTCAGCTTTAGTCAAAAACCCAGGTTCTGCAAGGACAGAAGGGATGGCAATAAAAAGTGTTTGGAAGATAGGAGAGCCGGAAAGAGGCAGCTGTGTCATGAAAGTAGCAAACATGTCTTTATTCACTTCAGTTAATAGCTTTTTTGGCTAAACTAATGCCCTCTTTTTTACATAAATTCTCATCATACTCTAATAATGCGCTATTTAAGTTATCATCTATTTCTCCCCTAAATTAAGGTCTTGTATTTTCTTTCATTTCTGCCTTTAGCTTCCATGTTACTTTTTTGGAGTAATGAGGTAAAAGAAAAACAGTAGATCAGGTATTTTCACATATAAGCATATATATGCTTATATTTTCACAGATAAGTTTAATGAGGGGAAAACCATCTTGAACTGCTTCTTTCAAGTCAGAAGAGCACAGTTCTTCATTAGGCAGCATGCAGAAGTTAAGCATTGCATAGCAGTAACAATTAAATTAAACATTAAAAATTACTTCAGTGCTAGATTTAGGATTTCATAGCTAGCTTTTAATAAATTTTTAAGAGTCATGTCTTGATGTCAAGCCTGTAATCTGGTCTGGCTTTGTATGTTAGAAGGTGAGAATTTTTTCCACAGAGTGCTGTTAGAAAGCTCTCTAGTCCTAATGCACCAAGTAGTGGTAAATATTTAAGAATCTATCGCTAAGAAATGACAAATTACTTCAAATTGGAGTTTATTTGGCTTCCAGCTGTAGTATCTTGCTGTGCCTTTCTCTCCAGGGATTGCAAGCTTGTTTGTTATTTGCCATATTCATAAAGTACCTATAAAAACAAGGTCATTTAGCCATCTTCTCCTTACTAAAGGAGACCTTTGACCCAGCGTCGTGAATCTGTGTCCCAGCCAGACCGATGTTTTCTAAGGCCTTTCTTTGAACACTTGCCAGTACTTCAGGATCTTTGCAGCGTGGATATCAGAACTGGACATGAAGTTCTAGCTTAGAATTTAGCTTGATTTATTTCATAAACACTGAAAGATGATGTCATCAGCCAAGCCAATAACACGGCTTTGCCCAGCACTGACAGTCCATACCGCGGTGATTCAGTGCAGTTGCTTCAGAGCCTTTTTTTGGGGTTGGAAGTGTCCAAGTCACGCATTAGTAGGTTCTGTTCCTTCTTCAAACATGAGTGACTTTGACTTTTTAGGATTAAAATCAAGCGTCATCTTCAGTGCTACAGCCTTGGGGAAGAGTGGCTGGAGAGCTGCCTGGAAGAAAAGGACCTGGGGGGGTTGGTCAACAGCCGTCTGAAGGTGAGCCAGCAGTGTGCCCAGGTGGCCAAGAAGGCCAACAGCACCCTGGCCTCTATCTGGAACAGCGTGGTGAGTAGGACCTGGGCAGTGATTGTGAGCACTGGTGAGGCCCCTTTTCGAGTGCTGTGTCCAGTTTTGGGCCCCTCACGACAAAAGAGACATTGAGGTGCTGGAGCATGTCCGGAGAAGGGGGTCTGGAGCACAAGTCTTGTGAGGAGAGGCTGAGGGAGCTGGGGGTGTTCAGCCTGGAGTAAAGGAGGCTGAGGGGAGACCTTCTCACTCTTTACAATTCCCTGAAAGGGGAAGGTAGCCGGGGGGACCAGTCTTTTCTTCCAAGTCACAGGTGATAGGGGAAGAGGAAATGGCTTCAAGTTGTGCCAGGAGAAGGTTCACATTGGATATTAGGAAAATCTTTTATGCTGAAAGGGTTATTAAGCATTGGGACAGGCTGCCCAGTGGTTGAGTCACCATCCCTGGAGCTACTGAAAAGATAGGTGGACATAGTGCTTAGAGACATGGCTTAGTAATGACTTTTGTCAGTGTTTAGCTGACAAAACTTGGTTGGATTAGATGATCTGAGAGGTCCCATCCAACCTAGGGAATTCTGTGATTCTATGAAGTGTTATTTCCTCTGCCGGTGCTTTAGTTATTATCTACAATCTTACTTTCAGTTATTATTACTAGATTGTTTATAGAATTACCAGTTCCTTACCTGTTGTTCCTTCATGTCACCCGTCCCGTAACAAAAAAGCCCGCTATCCACTCGCTTTACGTAAGAAAGCGGTTACCAGCTCTGGAAAAGATGAGTGGACTTTGGTATCCCAGGTGATTATTCTTACGGACGGAATGAGTCATTTTCATGTGGACTTTTTAACATGTGGGGGAGTGAATCATCAGGTGTTGAACAGATTAATCTTGTCAATGGGATGCGCACAAGATAATGTTTTCTCACTGAGACAACTTGTACCTGTCTGAAGAAAAATATTACAGAGGCTGAAATACACTGACGTCGTCTGCTTTTCAACCTTGGGAGATGATCCATGAAACAGCCCAGTGTTGCTTTTCATAGTTCTTGGAATGTGTGTGGGGGGTAGTGACCTTTTAAAGTATTATTAAGAGTAGAAAAGTTTTAGGGGAAACATAAGTAAATATAGAAAGTTAACCAGCAGTTGCGTAAGAAATTGGGCATGAGTTTGACTTTCTCATGTCCTCATGTTATAAAACATTTGTAGGTACGTTATGTCGGTCTCTTTTGCCAATTAATAAGTGATAGTTCAAGAGGAAACAGCCTCGAGTTGCACCAGGGGAGGTTTAGGATAGATATTAGGAAACATTTATTTGCTGAAAGGGTTGTCAAACCTTAGAACAGGCTGCCCAGGGAGGTGGTGGAGTAACCATCCATGGAGGTATTTAAGAGCTGGGCAGATATGGTGCTGAGGGACATGGGTTAGTGGCGGACTTAGCAGAGTTGGGTTGATGGTTGGAATTGATGATCTTTAAGGGTGTTTCTGAACCTAAATGATTCTATGATTTTCTGTAAATTGCACACCACGGGGTAATGATCCAATGTGTATCAAGTCCACATGAAACATAAAACCTGACTAGATGCATTTGTCTTCGAAGGGCTGTTCTTGATGCCCATTTGGATAGTAAAAGCAGACTTAAGTTTCATAGGTTGTCTCAATGTGGTTTTTTCTTGGTTTTGTTTTGTGGGTTTTTGGGGTTTCTTTCAGTCCACAGCCAGGTTCCAGCATCCAGAATTATGCTTAGTTTTGGGTTTGACTGAGATCTGAAAACGACAGAGCAAAGCCATCTTGCTGTTATGACTGATTTGGAATAGGAAATGAAATACAAATTTTAGGGCATGGGAACGCAGAGTTGAGGGCTTCAATCAAAACTCATCACAGGTTTATGTGAAAAAAAGGTGATCCTTTCCTAGAACTTGAGTTAAGGTTTAATTTTGTAATAGTACTGCGAGCTCGGAATTTTCTTCATCGGTTTCATTCTACAGCATTTCTTAGTAGGTGTCTTTTAAAGGGTTTTGAAGAGAGAAAAATATATTAGAGAGACTCACATGGACTAAACAATTTTCTGAGCAGCACAACTTTTTATCTTTATCTATGGGCTGGAAGTGTGTGTGTGTGTATGTACATATATGTATTTTGGTCACTGAAATAAGTTTGAAGGGAGATGAATTCATTCATTGCAAATGCAGGTGCAGATGCTTTTAGAATCTGACCAAATACCTGTAAGTAAAAGCATCTTTTTCATCATTACAGGCTTCCGAATACGGATTTCATAGAGTGGAAGGGTTGAATACCAGCAGTGCAATAATAATAAAAAAAGTCAACACCGCCCCCACTCTTCACACCCCCCCCTTCCCAGCTGTCTAGCTCAGGAAATTTCACACCATGATTGCAAGGCCAGAATGATTACGAATTAGGGTTAGCACAAAATACAGCTATTTGAAAATTTTACAGCATTTGGCTGTAATGTAGAGGCTAGAATGTCTTAAAAAAAAACCCCAAAAAAACCCAAATCTGGAAAATGCATGAGGGTAGGGAGGTCATGCTTTCAAAACACGATTCATTTGCGCTAGAAAATGGGGTTTCTTAACCTTGTCTTTCAAACAAACCGAATCGTGTGTTGCCCCCTTGCACTTTGCCGTTTCGATTGGCATCTGTTACGCACTCCCTCACGCTAAGATCTGCATCTCTCTCTGTCCAATATTCCATAGGTTGCAGTTGAAACTGTTCCATACAATGAACATTTTTGCCTACTGAGTAATTTTTTGATCTTTATTCTGAGTGTCCCTGGGCAAGGCCCCAGGTGGTCATGACCGAATTCACAGGAGATGCAAAATATAGTAAGTTGGGTTGGTGTGGTTTTTTTTTCCTCTTAGGCTGTTCAGGGGCTCTCTGAGGGAGTATCTTTATTGTGGTGAAAGTAATATGCCCAGTTTTCATTCTGATTGTAGCTTCAACATGGATCACTCTAATTTATTTACCCCAAGGCTATAACGTACCACTTTTTGAGGACTGTAGAGTAGCCACTAAGGGAAACCTGTTAAGAGTGGGTGTGTGCGTGTGAAAGGAGTGAGAAGAAGAAATAAAGATCATAGAATCATAGGCTGGTTAGAGTTGGAAGGGACCTTGAAGATCACCCAGTTCCAGCCCTTCTGCCATGGGCAGGGACACCTCCCACCAGAGCAGGTTGCTCAAAGCCCCATCCAGCCTGGTCATGAACACCTCCAGGGATGGGGCATTCACAGCTTCCCTGGGCAACCTGTTCCAGTGTCTCACCACCCTCACAGAAAAGAATGTCTTCCTTTTATGTAGTCTAAATCTCCCCTTGTTCAGTTTTAAACTTTTACCCCTTGTCCTATCACTCCATTCCCTGATCAGGAGTCCTTCCCCAGCTTTCTTGTGGCCTCTTTAGGGTCTGGAATGGGCTCTGAGATCTACCCAGATCCTTTTCCAGGCTGAAGAACCCAAACTCTGTCAGCCTGTCCTCATAGGAGAGGTGCTCCAGCCCTCGGAGCATCTTCATGGCCTCCTCTGGGCCTGTTCCAACAGGTCCATGTCCTTGTGCTGTGATGATGAGCCTCTTGCTTATTACTTCACGTGTCCTGTTATCTTTGATGTAACTTGAGCAGAGGGTACAGGTGGGGGCTGCACAGCCAAACTCTCAATCCCAGTCACTTCAGCCTCGAAGTCTTTATTTGTTTTAGCTTTTCTTGGCCTCAGTAACAGGCCAAGGTTCTGTTGGCCTGGTTCTTACAGCTGGTAAGAACAGCTGGTTCTTACAAATGAGTGTTCACCCATATGCTCAGTGATTTCCAACTCTAGATAATGGATCTTTGCTTTATGGATGGCAGAAGAAAGGTGGCTTCCAAATATCCTTACAGACAGGTAGTATTTGATTGAAAGTTTGACAGTAAATGGTGATAAAGGTACCAGTCTGATTCCATGTTCCTAGTGCATGACCCAATGCTCTGGCTGGTGTCACTTTTGCTTATATTTTGCAACTTGCTTTTCACATCATAGATATTTAATAATACATCTTGTGGCACTACTGAGAGGTATTGTACCAAAGAACAAATTCTTTAATTGCTGGGGAGGAGTATTTATAGAAACAAGCTACATACCAGCCGCATCCTCCCTGCTTGCTGTCCTGTTTTATGGGAGGTGTGAGAGCTGTGAACGCATCCTTCAGGATTTCAGTAAAGCTCTGATACTTCACTTGTCCGTGCCAGAACACCTCAGTGTATATTAAGATTTAGCAACATTCCCTGAGAAATGCCAAATTGGAAATGAAAACCATTGTGCAGGCAGAAGAAATCATGATGATGTGATTGCCATCGGAGACCTAACAAGCTACCTTAGTTTTCCCAAGGAAAGATGTGTATATATATATTCTATTTTCCAAAAGGAAAGCGTAGTGAGGTGGTTTAATGGCTTTGCTTCTTCCTACTCCTTTTGGTGGGATGTCTCCGTGTGAGTTCACGGGGCAGGAAAACCACTGTGTTCTGCTCGGCCCTTCAGCTCCAGACTCTTTTATCCTGCTGTGTTTGTGCTCAGCGTGGCAGCTACTGCCCGTAGAACACGCTGCACTCAGGGTATTATATATAAAAAAAAAAGGCTAAAATTCACTTGTAAAGAACAGCTAATGGGATTTCATATAATAAAACCAACCCTTTGAGAATCCACAGAGGTGATTTTCTAAATTTAAGATTTCCTTTGAATTTGTTTTCTATCACAAATAGATTGGATTACTATAGGCTGTGTCAGTGTGAGTCACTTATAAGTGCCTGTTAATCCAATAAACCTGAGTGGTTTCTTATGGAAATACTATTTTCTGTTTTCTATTTATATGATGGTCCTGGCCTTGTTGAATCCCCACTGACTTCACTGGAAATATCTCTCTGGAAAAAGCTGGTATAATTTCATGTGGTAATGGACATTACAGCGAATCAGTAAAATGAAAAATAGCCTCAAGTAATTAGTAAACGTTTTAAAAGTTATTTGTGTCAACTTTATTGCTTATTTTTCAGTGTTACTAGCTGAGAACAAAAATAATTGCCAGATGGTTTTGTTTTGTTGTTGTTTGGGTTTTGGTGGGTTTTTTTCCTTGTTGGGTGGTGGGTTTAGTCTTCTAGTTCATATGGAGGGATAGAAAAGCATTATTATGTTTTCACGCTGTCCTGCAAGTTTTAGAGGGTTGGGGTTTTTCTTCTGTTGTTGCCACTGCCCTACTTTGTGGTGGTGGCTGCATCACTTGCTGCCTTAATTTCCCACCCATAAGATACTCAGCTTTACTGAAAACTAAAAATCATGGATTTAAAAAAAAAAAACAAAACCAAAACCAAAAAACTGTTTTAAAATCATGACTCCAGCTTTTTTCTGTTTTACTTGTGCAGCAACTGGTGTTCAGTGGCAGCAGAAGGTGAAAACTTTGCTATGGTTTGGAATTTTTGCCTGAAATAGGACACAAAACCTGAAGAATAAATATTTTTCCAGCCTGAGATACGATGTACTTTGGTACCAGCGCAAAGGGAAGACTGAAAAACACTCTGAAAAGATAGCTGGTAAACCTGGTCTTGTTTCAAACTAGAGAGTGCAAAATATAACAATTTATATTATACATGGGGAATTTCTAGTGCTGAGAGAGGGGAAAAAAAAGACATTACATTTACAGGAAGCAGTTTGACAAAATTCAGTGTTTGTAACACATGCGGCACTGCTGCTGTAAGGCACCACAATTTTCATAATCTTAAATTTACAGGCACGTACCAAGTTTCCAAATATCTTCCTCCTCTCCCTCTTTGGTGTTGGATTTTTACTGTGTGTGGTACGAGGGAGAGGATGCTCGAAACCCCTGAATTTTCAACGTGGATGTTGACTGCCTGCTTGATGACACATCCGTGTAATGATTATTGAGCCTGTGCACTAAATGCTGCCCGGAGAGCTGGATTGTTAGTGGCAGAGATGAGAAATGATAATCCTCATTGTGTACTGGGTTCTGCTGGTAAATGTTCCGTGGCATTTTGCAGAGGCAACTCAAGACTGTGTGAGGTTGAGATTTTTAGATCTGTTAGTGATGGTAGTTTATTGGTAGCTACTCCAGATCCTAATTAATGAGGATTTCAGTTCGTTTTACCGTCTAAGCATATGATCTGTTGAGCAGATACTCGAAGAAGTAAGAGAACATGGAGAGACCTCAGAGTTAAAGCATCTGGGATAAAAGCACAAGAGAAAAGGAAGACAAAAGCTGTACCTCATGTTCATGTGTTAAATAAGTCATTTGAAAGGTAGAACACAATTCAAAATCAATATAAAAACACAGCAGGTAGGGTTTACATGAAATCTTAAGGTATGAAAAAATGGACTACAAGGTCTCTTCATGTTACCAGTTAATGCTAGTTAATAGATTGGAAGTTAGAGCAAGTAAAGGGAAAATGCAGGTCTCCTTCTGAACAAAGAAATAAGAGATACCATACTGGATACTGCTCAGCATCATTTTATTTAGTCCTGGGTCTTTTGAAGGAACAAAAGGCTCCCTTCCCTTTGGGGGAATAATTTTGGTAATTAACAGGTCTCATTTGAAAATGGAATGTGTGGTGATCTTTTTCCTGTCCAAGAGCCTTGGTATTTTACTTGACAACAGTGTGCATAGGCAGGCTGACTGAGGGGGTCAAAGGCAAAATTTACTCAAAGCATTGATAGTTTAAAAAGTAAGAATTTACAAGTATTTATGCACGTATATTTATATTTATTGCAGAGGATAGAACCAATTTAGGGCAGGCCAAATTGCTGCATCTGACAGAAAAGGGCTGCATGGCAAAAAGATCAATGTACTGGCAAATGTGGAGTGAAAGGTCCTGGTCGGAAACAAACCTATTGTTTCCTTGGCCAGTCTGATTTCTAAAATCAGCTTTTTTTTTTTTCATATAAAATTTTAAATCGAGTTTTTCTTTTCTAGTAGAAGCATGGAGAGAACCATTTCAAAAGGAATGGTTCTAAACTCAGAAGGAAAGATCGTGGCTAACTCCTGCTACTGGGATATTGTAATTCATCTTGTTAAACTGGTTCTCTTGAACTGGTTAAACCCTGTTGTGGGGCTGGGAGAGCTTGTTGAACCTGGTTGTGCTGCTGTGGCTGGTTTGGGGACCAGTGGAGAATCCCTGGCTGTGCATTAGGTGGCTGTTGCTCTGAAGTCAGAAGTTACTGAGATTTGGGTTACTCCAGCACCCATTGTTAAGAACTGGGATGCAATCCTGAGGGACCTGGACAGGCAGTGGACATCCAGCCCACCGGATAGATGGGCTCGTGCAAACCTCATGAAGTTTAACCAAGCCAAGTGCAAGGTTCTGCACCTGGGATGTAGCAATCCCAGGCGCAAATACAGGTTGGATGGAGAATGGCTGGAGAGCAGCCTTGAGGAGAAGGACTTGGGAGTGCTCGTGGATGAGAAGTTCAACATGAGCTGGCAGTGTGCACTGGCAGCCCAGAAAGCCAACCCCATCCTGGGCTGCATCAAGAGAAGTGTGGCCAACAGATCATGGGAGGTGATTCTGCCCCTCTGCTCTGCTCTTGTGAGACCCCACCTGGAGTCCTGTGTCCAGCTCTGGAGTCCTCAACATAGAAATCCTGGAGGTGAATAAGGGAATTCAGTCCCATTGAGCAGTAAGGGACACGCTGTTGCTTGGTGTGGCTGTCAGTCACGGTGTCTGTCAGTCCTCTGAGCAGGCAGGGATGATGTTAATCTTCTCAGCTTCTAGTAGAAGATGCTCAAGTTAATTTATGCGATGGTGTTTGGGGAAGTAGTGAACATTTCATTGATGGAGCATTGGAAACAATTATATTGAGGATAGAGCTGGGTCTTAGATTTAATATTTCTGTGTGAGTTCAATGGAAAGAAGAAGCTTGTGGCAGGTCAGAGAATAGCTTGTGTGTCAGGTGAGGAAGCCACAACGCAAATTTCTTTGCATAGAGGCCTCTGCATCCTGGGCAACATCAAAAGAAGCGTGGCCAGCAGGTTGAGAGAGGAGAGTCTGTCCCTCTACTCGGCTCTGGTGGGACCCTACCTGGAGTACCACATCTAGCTCTGCAGTCCTCAGCACAGGAAGGACATGGATCTGTTGGAATGGGTCCAGAGGAGGCCATGAAGATGCTCCAAAGGCTGGAGCCCCTCTGCTGTGAGGACAGGCTGAGACAGTTAGGGGTCTTCAGCCTGGAGAAGAGAAAGCTCTGGGAGGATCTTAGAGCCCCTTCCAGTACCTGAAGGGGAGATGGGCAAGGGCTTTTGATCAGGGAGTGGAGTGATAGGACAAGGGGTAAAATTTTTAAACTGAGAGACGGGAGATTTAGACTAGATATCAGAAAGAAATGCTTTCCTGGGAGGGTGGTGAGACACTGGAACAGGTTGCACAGAGAAGCTGTGGCTCCCCCATCCCTGGAGGGGTTTAAGGCCAGGCTGGATGGGGCTTTGAGCAACGTGGTCTGGTGGGAGGTGTTCCCTTGGCCATGGCAAGGGGGTTGGATTGGGTCATCTTTAAGGTCCCTTCCAACTGTAACCATTCTATGATGCAATGTGTTTGGGGCTGTTTGCCACCTACAAGAGAGGGTCAGCCCTTCTGGCAGAGCATGTGGTGTGTTTTTGTGTCTATGGACCATAGTCTGGGATTTCGCACCCTGCTCCCTTGTGAAAACATGCTGCTATCAAATCAGCAGATACCTTTTACCAGCACTTTATATTCCTAAAGTAAAAGGTTCAATTAGTAGGTCGTTTTAACAACAACAAAAAAAATTACAATCCTTTCCAAAGGCTTCACGCAAACCTGATGTTCCCATAAATGCTACATACTCATATGGAGCAATGCATTTTCTTCTGAGAGCAAGAGATCCAATTTATATGCAGTTTTATATGAAAGATTTGTTACTGGCTGTTTATCAGACAGTGAGAGCACTGCAAAGAAAGGGGGAAAAGAAAAAAAAAAAACCAGTAGCAGAAAATGTTTTAGTAGTTAAGAACTTCTCTCGCAGAAGAATTGTTTCCAGGACAACAAGGTTGATGACAGTTATAAAGTGAGTATGTGTTTCCTTTCCTCTTCCTTTATTTGTTATTAATCATCAAGGTAGGAAGACCTCTCTTGCACTTGAGTTATTGGCTGAGAGTTGTGTTAAATCAGGTATTTTTAGTCTACACTAGGTTGGTGGTTTGGCTCGTTGCTATTTCTAAGAGAATCCAGTATCCAGCACATCATTTTTCTGATGTTTTTTGTTAACATCACATGATATCTAAATAAATTACCATCTCTGGACTACAGTTATCTGTGGTTTGTTTATTTGTTTTAAAAGAAACAAAACAACAGGTGTGTACTTTAAATTTCAAGCTCATCTTACTGATGGGATGTGAGTTTAAGTCTTTGCCTAGAATTTTTCCTCTGTTGGTATAATACATTTATTTTTTTTTTGTAAATACTAATGATATACTGTCATGGAAATGAATTTGGAATAATTAAAGGAAATAATTTTCCCCTAGAGTATATTCAGCTGTAGGACTCCATTGTGAGATCTATTTTCAACTGGAGTTTGGAATTTGGAATAAGAAGCCACTGAATTAAATGGAGTTGCCAATTTTAAAGGGGCATAGCCAGCATAAAATCCCACCCATCTCCAAAATGTGTTGATCTATTTAAAATCTGGAGGAGTATGATGAAATCTGCATTTGTGTGGCTTTCCTTTGTATATTTGATTGAACTGTGAGTTTATTTTTTTCTGGATTGTTTTTTTCCTTCACGACAACATTTTGAGAAAATAAATGTAACCACAAATATTGGCTGTGCATTTTAGAGGCAAACATAACAAAAATAGTGGCCAGGTCATTAGTGAAAAACATGCTTCATAAAGCTCTATTGTTGTGTTTTTCTGTTGTTTTTTGCTAAATTAAATAGCTTGAAGTTTAACGGTGGCCCTTTTAAAGGAATTAAATGATTTCATGCTCCCTAATGATATCTGTATTTATTTCATATTGTGATTTTTAGCACTGAAGTTGATGAAGAGTCAGAAAACTTTTCTTCTCATGCGTAGTTGTCTGAATTCAGGAGATATTTTGTTCCTTTCTGAACTCATTGGAGTTTTTCTGATGCTGAAGGTTGGATACCACATGCTAAAAGCAATGTGTGGTTGCTGGTGTGAGCCATTAATAGTTTTATTCTCTGGATGGGAATTTTCCATCCAATTCTACGGTGTGTTTATGAAGACCGACCATCCTTTATCCGTTTAGGAAAAACCAGGATGACATGGCATGAAAACACACACACTCAGGTGGCTCTGCACCTTCTCTGTGTCCCACATTTCTCTGCTTTGCTGGGGAGGTTTAAGCAGGATGACAAATCCATGTTGGCATTTACTTGTTGCTTTGTTATCCCCTCCTGGCTGCAAACCAGAGCTGGAGTCGGGATTCTTTCTGACTGGTGTGCTCTTCTTTCCATCTCTTTTTCTTTCCCTTTTTCTTGTTTTCGGAAGCAGCAGAACAGTGCTAACCCTGAGTGATGAGATGACTCTGCTTTATTTTCCAGTACGGCCCCCGTTATTTAGTTCTTCCATTATCTGGAGCACACCAGTTCTTTATGGAGGACTGAGTAGTTCTTCCAGGTCACTATTTGGCATAGAAAGGGAGTGAGGAATTCTTTCTTGCTGCTGCTAAAGGTTTACTAATTATGTGGCTAAATAGGGAATGTAGCATGAGAGCATTCTTTTTAAGGTCAATACTCTCATAACTCTACTTAGTAGATATTTTTTTGTTGTTGGTTGCTTCTATTCTTTTAATCTTCCAAAATGCTGTGAAAGCACTAATGAATTCCCAGGAAGGTATGGATGTATTTTCTCTGTTTTTACAGATTTGAATCCAAAGCACAGAGCAGGACACAATGGCCAACCTGTTCACATTCAGCACCCACAAAGTGTCTTATTGGTGTGCCCGAAACACAGATTGGACTTTCCCTTGGTCTTGGGTCTTCACCTTTCTGCAGAGTCTTAACAGGACACTACATACCTGTCTTCATTAAGCACTTAAAACCTTCTTTACGTTTCTGCACTTTCTCTATGGCTGAAAGGAATTTCTTTGGTAAACTTTGCAATAGGATTTGGAATTACTTTCTAGTTCTTCAATGTCATGCTCAAATCAGGAGGCAGCCTCCGTGTTTTGTCTTGATAGAGCAGCTTCATGTAACAGAAATTCTCTGGCAGTCAAATCGGAGAAACAGAAATGAAGGATAGAAATATTTTCCAGTGCTGACTAAAGGCAAGCATTAAGCTTCAAGCGTTAATTAACAGTATAATGAGAAACTTCAGTCCAAGCAAATACTTCTTTTTAACAGAATTTTTCTTTTCTCTGTTGCATTGCAGAAGAAGAGATGGTGACTGAGCTGTACAAGCAAACTGGGACAATCCGAAAAGTAAGTGGAAGAATGCTCATTTTCCTCTTCTGTATGACTCTAAGACAGTTGTTTTTTAAGACACCCATTTAATTTATAAGGCAATTAGTTTTCCCTCATGTCTTTGGCTGTGAGTGTAGCATGTGGAGGTTGTGGAGCTGTTCTGAGTAACCTGATTTCAAGCCACATGGCTCAGGGTGAGTTGCATTTGGTAGATCTATGGGTCAAGGCATAAAGTAGTTCAGGATTGTGTCTTGTAATTGTGTTTTTACTGTTGTAGCAGTGATGGTCCAAGGATGTGGAGAGAAAGAGGTTTATAGGGAAAGGTTTTGTCTCTTCTTAGACTGTTTCTGATAAAATTTGAAGAATCGGATCAGCCTACAGGAAGGCAAGAAAAACTGGAAAGCGTTTTTGGACTTTTTAGTATTCTCCATAATATCAGTGGGTGTAAGAAAATCTTTAACCCTACCTTAAGGCTGCTGTATTTTTGGCTGAGTATTTTCGAATGTATTAAAATGATTTGCTTAAGAAGCTCTGTATCTGTCTTTTCTTTTTCCATTTTGGTCAAGAAAGCAGGATGTTTTGCAGTAGTATTTTAGACAGTGAAGCTTACAGCTTCTTTTTCTGCTTCACTTGTAGTAGATAATGGCACACCTTAAGGTTAGGTACTTTTAACTGTCTTGAACAGTGCTATGTCTTAACAAGATTTATATTGCAATTCTAATAACAAAACCTAAGATTATTCTGAATTTAGTTTCATACCGGCTGAACAAGTGGACTTGTTAAAAGATTTCATGAGGTTTTCTATGTATTGTTGACTCAACTTTAAAAATATCTGTAAATCTGCAGAACGTGTCTCGGCTTACTTATTAAGGGATGAGTATGGTTTTAACGCATAAGTTTTGAAATTATTGATGGCTTCAGTTTATCAAGCAGCTTTTGTGTGGTGCCTTATTTGGAATTTTTCTATTACTTATGTGAATGTCATTTTAATCTATACCTGTGTCTCCTCTTTGTCTGAAAAGTTTAAGTAATTCTACAGACTTGCTTTTTATAGACACTTTCTATTAAAAAAAAAAAAGAGAGTGGTAGAACATGTGTCAGGCATATGCAATTCCTTCAGCATCATGTTTTCCACACTGATTTAATAGCTATTGAATCTCCTCAAATATTCTTGTTTCCAAGACCTGTTTTATGGTAATAAATCATCTTGGCTGTAAAATTCTTGAAATGATTCAGTAGGACGATTGTTTCCTTAGTGCATTCCCTGAGAGATCATGGTTTGAAATGGAAAAGTCCTTAACCAGGTCAACTTTTTCCCTGCAATACATGTAGTCAGTGCTGGAAGTGATAATGAATGAAATCGCCAACCTTTGTTCTGCAGGACTCCTATTGTCCAGTGCTCCCTCATCTCTTCCTTGCTCTCTTGGTAATTTACAGTAAGTTTTCTATTAAAACATCGTGCTAAGCTACACTGAGAAATGCCTAACGAGGTAAAGAATAAAAGCTGTGCTGTGGTATGATGCAACTCTTCATTAAAAAAAAAAAAAGGAAAAAACGTCTGTCTCAAAATTTGTATCGAAAGCATAAGTGAAATGCCCAAAGACTGACTTAATTTCCCTGACCACTTGCCTATGAGGCTGGGGGATGGTGTAGAGTGCACAGTAGACTTTTTGGCATAAATGATGGTAAAATAAGAAAAAATTAATCCAGGATGGTTGTTAACACCTTCCTTACATGAATTGAGTGCCGTTTGGAGTTGTTGGGTTCTTGTGACGTATATGAACTGTGGCAGCAGCGAGTTACTGCTGTGTGTGCTCTGTGTTGCCAGCTTTATCCTTGGGGTTTGTCACCATTTGTGGGGAAAAATACATAATCGTAGAATGGTTTGGGTTGGAAGGGACCTCAAAGATCATCCAGTTCCAACCACCCTGCCCTGGGAAGGGACACCTTCCCACAGGGTTTCTCAAAGCCCCATCCAGCCTGGTCTTGAACCCCTCCAGGGATGGGGCAGCCACAGCTTCTCTGGGCAACTTGTTCCAGTGTCACGCCATCCTCCAAGTGAAAAATTTCTTCCTAATATCTAATCTAAATCTCCCCTCCTTTCAGTTTAAAATCATAACATTCTATAACCTATGTGGCTTTCTGACAACTGGGAAAAGCTTTTAATATCGGGCCTTTCTTATTGGGAGCATGTAAGAAAGAAATTCTGTCAAGAGCTTGTGAGAAGTTCTCTGTGTTCCGTTTCCAAGATAGTTTTTCTGGAACATCAGGTGTACAAAGAAAAGGGAGACGTTTACTTACCTCAACTCTCTGTGTGGCTGGAGCTCCAGGTAAAAACACCAGTTTATACCAGGAGATAGGGAATTCCTTGATCTCAAAATCTGTAACTTTATGAAACATTGGTGGTTTATTTTCTTTCTTTGATGTTTTCCTGGTTGGACATCAGATATTGGAATCTTCTTTTAGGTTACTCTACACTGAGGGAAGCAGGATGCTCTGAGATTAATTCCTTCATGGATTTAGGCTTTGGGATCTGAGATCTTTGATCGTCATTAATTGCCTCAGGATAGGAGATAAGACTTTGCAGTTCCTGCAAGATTTATAGCAAGATTTGTGTATTAAATCTGCTCTTTGTTTTGCTTAAAGGGAATCTTGTGTTCTTGCTGACCTCACCTGCCAGATAGATATTTCCATTTAAACTGCATTTTAATGAGGTGTTTTACTGCAGAGCATAAACCTTGGGGTTTTCAACATTGTACTTTAAAATGATCCAAAATAGCTCTTGTTATATTCACAGATGCTGTTGGTCATGATAAAGAGTAATGCCTACACTTAAAAGGTGCACTCAAAAATAACTTCTACCCTGTAGGATCTTGACAAGATCATGTCATTGTGTCATGTCAGCATAGTCATTCCAGAGAATGTCTTAGAGATGAAACAGCAACATTGGGGAATATTTTGTGTGTGTGTGTATGTGTATGCACACAGGTGTTTTTATGGGTGGTAGAAATCTTTTGTGCCTGTCTGAATTGTTGGTTGGATGAGGAGGAACTTCTTTCCCTTGAGGGTGGCAGAGCTCTGGAAGAGGCTGCCCAGAGAGGTGGTGGAATCTCCTTCTCTGGAGACATTCCAAACCCACATACGTTCCTGTGGGGCCTGCTCTGGGTGGACCTGCTTTAGGAGGGGGGATTGGACTAGATGATCTCCAGGGGTCCCTTCCAACCCCATGTGATTCTGTGATTCTGTGAGAAGTTGCAGGGTGAACCAGATCATGATAAGCTTTTTATTATCAGTTGAAGTTCTGCTGGCTCGTGTAACTTCCACAGAGTCATTTCATCAGTGGTGTTGGTCACTCTTGCCTGTGAAGTGAGGGAGCCTTTCCTATTCTTTTAGATGCAGTGATATATATTAATATTTTGACTCTTCAGAAGTACAAGCCAAATCTCTGACCTCATGACAAAGCTCACTCCTTGCACATGCCTGAGCAAATGGGTTTCATGGAGCATGTTGCCACTCAGTCTGATCCCTTAGGGAGGCGAACGATGAGGAAGGTTTGCAGAGAAGAGAGAAATACAGCCAACAATGGCAAAAAAAAAGAAGACATTTCCCTCTTCAGGTAGCCCATTTTCTTCTGAGAAGGTCCACTAGCATGTATAGCATGAAAGGAGACCACAAAGAGGTCAGTGTTATTGGATGTGTGCGAAGTAGCCATTAACACAGGCGGTGAGTATTCAGAAAGAAACTCTCCATTTGACAGTGCTGTCTTCTAGATGACTTAGAAACATAAAAACACAACTTATTTTTAAAAGAGAGCTTTTAATTTTTGTCAGATATGAAAGTAACTGTAAGTTTAATGTGTGCCTTGCAAAGCAAGGGCTGTGCTCAGACCAGTTACCACATTTCCATTCTATGAGTTGTCTCTGTGGCTTAAGATACAGAGCTCTGGCACCACCATTAGCACTGAGAAATTGTGATGTGCACTTCAGAGGAGCACATCTCTTGTGCCACAGGAATAGGAGTCCCCGTGCTGTAGGGATCTGTGTGGCTCACCTGGGCTACAGGATGGGCTATCCCTTATGGATGCACTGCCTGCAGCCATGTTCTAGGGTACAGGGAACCCTGGGGAGCAGGACTCAGCTTCTTTTTACCCTTAGTAATACATAGTTATACAGCTCAGTAATGTATGAATACCGCTCAAACAACGTTTCTGCAACTGTAAAAAAAGAAAAGTGATGCATCAACCTGGAATATATCCATCTGTATTCACAGGAGCTGCTTATACGTTCCCAAGCTAAGGGTAAATAATATTTATTCTTGCCTTTCTCACCTCTGCACTCCGTTAATCAGAGTCTGTCTGATGCTACAAAACTGCAGTTTTCTGAAGACTTATAATGTTTGAAATTGGAAGACACCTAACAGCAAAACCTATCCCTTGTCTTTTTTTTTTTTTCATTTCTTGCTCAGATAGCAAGATAAAAGCACTTGCTTTCAAATCTTTGTAGGTGTCTAATAGCTAGAGCTTACCTAGAAATTCACCTTTCCCCAACATGCAAGCTGAAAGTGTAAATTCAGAGATGAGTTAGGTATCTAGTTTGAGACTCACAAATCATTATTATTTAGATTTTATTTTCCCCTAACCAAGGCGAGTTTCTGTAGCTCAGGGGGTGGGAGCCTATATCCTAAGGGCTATATGTGACTCACTCACTGTTTCATATAGCCTGCTGTCATGCTATTTTTTCACATTATTTATTCATGTTAATATAGAACAACACTGATATGTTTATTAACACATGGACATGGCTTGCTAAATATGTTTAAAAGCCTTGTCCCTTCACTGAGAAAAAAATTCTCTGATGTGCTGTATCACAAGTCATGTTCACCTGCAATGATACCAAGACATTGAGTCCTACTTGTGTGTAAGCCAGCATGGGATGGACAGAGAGAACTCACTTTCCTAACATTTAGCCTCTGATGGATGGAGGGAAGAACATCCATCAGATTTCCAATCAGAAATCACCGATTGAGCCTTCTTGAGCTTGCAGTTTTGTATATCATCTCAACCACCTCTCTGGGCAACCTGTTCCAGTGCTCCACCATCCCCACAGTGAAGAAGAGAGTCTGAGGGACTTGGGTCTTACTAGTCTGGAGAAGACCGAGGGAGGATCTGATCAATGCTTATATGGGAGGGTGTCAGGAGGTCGGGGCTGGTCTTTTCTCAGTGGTGCCCAGTGACAGGGCAAGAGGAAACTTGAATATAAAAGGTTCCACCTAAACATAAGGAGGAACCTCTTTACTTTGAAGGTGTCAGAGCCCAGAGAGGTGGTGGAGTTTCCTTCTCTGGAGACATTTGAAACCCTCCTGGACGTTCTGTGCAACCTGCTCTGGGTGGACCTGCTTTGGCGGGGGGGTTGGACTAGACAATCTCTGGAAGTTCCTTCCTACCCCATGTGATTCTGTGCAATAGTTTAGCCCAGTGGAGTTAAATCACCACACTGAGCATAAACAACTATCCATGGAAACATCCTTGCTTAGAAGCAGCCTGATGTGCAGCTTTGCATTCTCCGTGAACGTTACCAACATCCTGGCACGAATCCCACGTGTGGAGCTGAGGAAGTAGACGGTATAAAAGCTGGGCTCTTTGAGCTTTTTGTTCTGTGTTGATCCCTCAGCAAGGCTGAGGGATCCCTGGGACAGAGCATCTGTATTCCGTGTCTAGGAACACAGGGGGGGTGTACGCCTGTTGAGCATCGCTGTGGTTTGGTTCAGGAGCGTTCAAAGCCCTGCACTATGTATATAAGTTAGCCGTAATTTATTTTAATTTAATACAAAAGCTTCATACGTACTGCAAAAGGGGTAAGACACGGATTCCCCACCTCTAATTTGTCATCTTGCTTTTGGATTTCTTTGCTATTGTCTTCCCTCTTACAGATTTGTGCAGAGATAGCTCATCTTCTCCCTCCCGTACTGTTAGCAATGGCATCTGCCTCTTGAAATATAACAAATTTTCTTAAACATTTTTTTTGTTCTCTTTTTCTTTCTTGCCCTATAATACTGTAAGCATCCTCATCCTTCCTGACTACATACCTATGCAGCATTTATTTTAATTAGAGAGCTAGAGGAAACAGAATCCCCATCCCTTCTCATATCTGATTTTTATTTTTTGAATTAGGGAGCCTGGAGTACCCACCCTGGGGCTGGCAGGCGGCCTGGCAGGAAGCTGGACAGACTGGCCTGCTGGCCAATCTTGTTGCCTTTTATAGAGCATTTTGATGAAATCAGCACATTTCCATGCCATCGGTATTTTTCAGTATAAAAATTGTTTTTTGGGTTGTTGGTTTTGGTTTTTTGTTGTTTCTTTTTTTTTTTTTTTTTAGCAACTCTACTTTTAATCTGCAACTTGTAACTTCTGGGAAATTATTGATTAATTTTAGTATTCGCTATAGATGACTTTATGAGAAGAAAGGTGGTGTGTCCAGGGAAGAAAATCTTCTTGGAGGTATATTCTTCACCTGGTGTGAAGGATTGCGTGGTGCAGATCAGGTAGGTGGGTTAGCTGGCAGGGACCTCATGTTCCCCATACACAATTCTCGTGTAACAACTGCTCAAGTAGCTGCCAGATGTTTTCTGTTTCCTTAGAATGGCTTTCCTGGAGGAAATCCGAACCACATAGGACCCAGATCTCCCCACCTTTTTTGGTAAGGTAATGATGGTTGGCAGGGAAGTACAACCTGGGAGAAGCAGCAGAAGGCTTCAGGCCTGGAGCACAGTGTATGACAGCACTTCCTAGAATCATAGAATCATCCAGGCTGGAAGGGACCTCTGAAGGTCATCTAGTCCAACCTCCCCACAGTCAGCAGGGACACCCCCAACTAGACCAGGTTGCCCAGGGCCTCGTTGAGCCTCACCTTGAATATCTCCAGCGATGGGGTCTCAACCACCTCCCTGGGCAACCTGTTCCAGTGCTCCACCATCCCCACAGTAAAGAACTTTCTTCTAATCTCCAATCTAAATCTGCTTTTCTTCAGTTTAAACCCATTGCCCCTCTTCCAGTCACTGCAGGCCTTTGTGAACAGGCTCTCCCCAACCTTCCTGTAGCCCCCTCAGGTACTGGAAGGCCGCTCTTAGGTCTCTCTGGAGCCTCCTCTTCTCCAGGCTGAACAACCCCATCTCCCTCAGCCTGTCCTCGGAGCAGAGGTGCTCCAACCCTCTGATTATCTACACAGCTGTGTTGGGACATAGCTCAGTTGGGACATGCTGTGCTGGTGGAGTCTTCAGTCAGTCCAGTTCAATCTCCTGCTTGAAGTAGGACTGATTTGGAAGTGAGGTTGAGCAGTAAAGGGCCATTATTAATTGAAAATCATAGAATCATAGAATAGCTTGGGTTGGAAGGGACATTAAAGATCATCTAGTTCCGACCCCCCAAGAACAGAGAGTTGAAAACCTTTCTCTTTCCGTCTTCCAGTGATTTCTTATTGAAGATTTTTTTTTTTTTTCCTTAGATCTGATCAGATTTTGCCTTATTGCAGCTTGTGACTGTTGTCATTTGCCATCTGTCTTGTGTCCTCTGTCTGTATTTTCTGAGGAACATCTGTGGGTACCCAAAGGGCTGGTGAAGGGGTAATAACTAGTGTTCTGTGCACATTAGCAACCAGGGTCCAGGAACCTTCTTTGGGTCACTCTTTCTCTTTTGGACCATGGAAGTGCCCAAGAGTGTCACTTGTGGAAGTGATAGTGGTGCCCAGTGACAGGACAAGAGGTAACAGGCACAAATTTGAACATAAGATGTTCCATCTAAACATGAGGAAGAACTTCTTTCCTTTGAGGGTGGCAGAGCTCTGGAACAGGCTGATCAGGGAGGTAGTAGAGTCTCCTTTGGAGACATTTGGAACCCACATAGACATGTTCCTGTGCAACCTGCTCTGGGTGAACCTGTGTTGGGAGAGGGGTTGGCCTCGATGATCTCCAGAGATCCCTTCCAACCCCATATCATTCTGTGATTCTGTGAAGTGCTAGAAAGAGCTGAACCTTCATTCTCAAGATACAGTACTACTATTGAACAATATTGGAGTTTTCTAGACTTCTTCAGCATCTGATGTAAAACCGCACAAACCCACTGGCACAACAGAGCCAGTTGTTCAGGGACAGGCTGGATGGGGCTTTGAGCGACCTGGTCTAGTGGGAGGTGTCCCTGCCAGTGGCAGGGGGGTTGGAAATCGATGATATTTAAGGTCCTTTCCAACTCAAATGATTCTACGATTCTAACCAAGAGTCTGGCACTTTAAACAGATTGGTCTGATCTTTAGTGAATGAATCTGTCTCCTTGGAAGATTCTTTGCATTATCAAGCATTTTGAGGTTGTGAGTTTACAGTGAATCACCAATTAGCAGTTCACTGAAAATAATGTCAAGTCAAGTCGTACTTTGTTTACTGAGGTAGTTGCTGCTTTCAGAGGAGATGTGAAAACAGCTTTGATTCTCTGAAGGAGCTCATGTTTTAGTGGCCTTTGAGTATGTCATTAAAATGGAGCCGACGTTTACACAGACGTTACAAATCATCTGTATCGTGTCGAATGAGCCAGTCTGAAACGGGATTCTGTCCACGGGGGAGGTATATATTTGAAAATGCAAAAAGCTTAACATGGCTTTGTTGTTGGAGCTCCAATATTTGCACGGTCGCTGTGTGAAAGCTGTGTGGGTAAATCCCTTCAGAGGGGAACCCAGATAATAACCAAGAGCACCGGTAAAAAGAATAAAGAGGGGAATTTTCCCTTTATGTAATGAGTTTGAATGGGTTTGGTGGTTCTTGTGTACACATAGTGTGAATTCACAGGAGCCCATCCAGATCCACAATAGCTAAGTAGTTCCTCAGAAATCAAAGGAGGTATAATCTTATAAAACTTGCATAATAGGAAAGTTTGGCCTTTTGTATCCAGAATCTAAACTGGTTACGCAAACATCTACTATTGACTCGATTTCTTAGTCTGATTTGAGCATGAAACTTATCTCTAGCAAAATGAAATGTACCCTTTTTTTTTTTTTAATCTATTTAGTTTCTTCAAAAAAATCATGTATGCCACGTGCTCCTATCCTTGCAAATAGCTACTATTTGAACATCACTTTGGGCTTACTGTTTTCTCCTGGTGCTCAAAATGCAGAGGGAACTAGAGCTCTGCTGACATGGCTGTCACTAATTACGGCAAGAGTCAAGAGTTTACAGCCTACAGGAGTCAACCCTGCAAACTGTTTTTTCCATACCCGAGAAGCGTGAGTCAGATTTTGCAAAGTGAGTCAAATCTATCCTCAGATGCATTTGAAGACGCTGGAATGGATATATAATTTGAAACAGTGTTTAAAACCAGTTCAGTTTGCTGTATTCCCTCTGAGTGGGAAGGGGGACTGTGTAGACAGAAGTGATGGGGAAGCATGGAAGGAACGGTGGTTCACATGTCCCTCCTGCAGCGTGCAGGGTGTGAAGAGATTATCTTTAATTCACTGCTTTTTGAGAATTTTGGGGGTTTGCTAGGGTCTCAGAGATGGTTAACCCTTGGTGATAGTGCTAAATTGCAGTCTTCAGCCTGACAGCATCACTTAAATGAGGATGAGGGTTGTCCCTGGGCTTTTGAAATAGTGTGGCATAGGCCTGCTTACCTCATTCTTTGAGATGCACGTTTGGGATCCAGACCTGTCTCACAAAAAGGGTGGTATTCTGTTAACACTGTCTTTTAAAGAAATCCCTTTCCATTTGCTGCTTTTTATCTTCACCTGGCCAGGGTTCCTGTGCATAAAGCTGTCCTCGGAGGTCAGATCTGCTGGAGCTGCAACCCTTTACCAGGATGTGACTCTTGCATGTTTTGCTGGCTGTGTCATGTCGAAACACTCCCTTTCCTCTGGAGGAATTACACGACAATTAAACTTGGGAGGCACAGTTGCCTTCCAAGTCTCAGTTTCTTCTCCTGTGTTCCCGTGTTTAACCCTCCCTCTGAGAAATCTCTCTTTTTTGATTGTGAATTTTGACCAGGAAATGAATTTGATGGCTCCATTCTTAAGCGTTGGTCTTTGACTGGCTGCAGTCAACATCCTAATATTGTGCTCAGAGCAGTGACTAATACCTCCTGTCTGGCATAAGTCTTGAATGAACCAGGAGACAGGCATGCATTTATTTTTCCTATTCCTGTGTGTAATCAATCTAGAAAGAAATTTTTTTGAGATTTGCTTTTCTTCCGCAATTTTTTGGTGGGGACCCTGAGGAAATGAATGATGGAATTTAAATGGGGTGGTTCAAAGAACATCTTGGGTCATTACTTATCTCTGGTACAAAGATGGGTTGGCAGCTTTGGATACGTGGCTCCCTGAACGATAAGCACCATCCCTTGTAGGTCATTGCCTGCTTTTAATTCATCCCATAACTCAAACCAGTTCTGAATTGTCTTCGCTCTGCATGAAGAACGTCATGTTTTTAGAATTTTGGTTTTAGATCATTCAGATCTTTATTATCTTTTCTAAAGGGCTTTGATTTATAAGATGATTGTAGAAGACTGGGATTCGGGAATCCAGCAGCAATCAAATCACTTGTTTGCGTTTTTTTTTCCACTAGTTTAATTTCTGCCAAAGTTTTGTGATGCACACAGTGCTTGAAAGGTGCTGAACAACAAAACAACCCCAAACAAAAATACCAAACAAAACCACACCGAACATTTCTAATAATTCGCAAGTGTTAGTGTATTTGTGCAGAACGAGATGGTTGGTAACCTTGAGTGTCAACACAAGATGATGTTTGTCACGTCTTCTACCAGGATCCTGGGGGATGTCCTGAAGCAGAGCTCAGAGTGTCTCCACTGAGTGTTCCCAACTGCTGGTGGTGACACGTGGTGTTACACAGGGATTGGTCGTGCTTCTTTTCTGCAGATGTGTTGTTCATTTGTGTGTAACTTTGGATCTTCTGAACCATTTTAAACTTAAAGAGGGGAGATTTAAATTAGATGTTAGGAAATTAATTGTTCGGAGGGTGGTGAGACACTGGCCCAGGTTGCCCAGAGAAGCTGTGGCTGCCCCATCCCTGAAGGTGTTCAAGGCAAGGCTGGATGGGACTTTGAGCAGTGTGATCTAGCGGGAGGTGTCCCTGGCCATGGTAGGGGAGATTGGAACTCGATGATCTTCAAGGTCCTTTCCACCTTGAACCATTTTATGGATGATTCCACAAACTGCTTCTCTGATTTTACTCCTTAAGTTTTTATTCCTTTTCCGTGTAGTTCTTCACTTGAATTCCATCTGTGCAAGTATGTGACTCCATTACCCTTCTTCATCTCCAATCTGCCAATAACTTTTGAGTTAATTAGTGAGAAACTGAGAGCAACAGGTTTGAGATTTTTTCGTGCTAAGATCTCTTTTTGGGAAACTGCATCTCCAGTCGGAGAAAGTAGCGTTTGCCTGAGGGAATTCAGAATTCTGCTTCACTGTCACGCTGACCTGCAAAGCTGTTTCTCTCTCTGATGTTCATGTAAATTTTTTCTTCCTAAGGAATTTAACGAGATTCAACATCGGCAGTTGCCTCTTTTTGACAGCTGCTCCAGAATGTAGTTTCAAGGAAGCCTGTAATTTTTGGCACCTGTAGCTGAGTAAGACAAACCCAGTGCTGATGGCAGCTAACTCACCAGGAATCTACTCCCTGGTGTATGAATGCAAAGTCTCCCGGGAGGTGTTTTGTGTACACGAATGCTGTCTCCTATTCACTCTGTAGGGTTAAGGATGCTCGAGTTACTCCAGCAAAGGCAGCACTTGCTTTGGTACAGGATTTCTCAAACAGAACCACTTCCTGGACAATATGATAAACAGTTACTTTTTGTTCTTAAAAAAAAAAAAGTCCATTTTTATCTTGTTTTGAATCTTTCTTGGGGTTCCTGCCATACAAGCTGGAGACAGATCTGCCAGTTTTGAAGTACAGGAAAATACCTGAGCATCTGATGTTTAAAGACGATCAAGAAACACATTGTGGACTTCCAGATGTATTTTCAACTACATACATTGCTCAGCTATTCACAGAAAGTGTGTCCTGTGTTCTGTTCAGACTGTGCCTTACTCTTCAGACAACACAGAGAACTCCGAAATAATTGGCTTTGTAACATTTTATAACTTTATTAGATGCCAGTGTCATAATTGGATCTGCTTGTCATTTTTAAACATACCATTGCAGTTACTGAGACACTTGTTAGTATCACGAAAAAAAACATGTATAAAATTCACCCAGTTGGTTCATAGTTTGCTGCTGCAGTGTCTGAAATACTGATGGAGTTTCTAATTCTAACCTAATAAAACGAATTGCCATTATGGTTCCACTGGCTGCACACATAATGTGTGTGTTTTACCAAGTGTTTGTCAAAAGGGAGCAGTATTTAAATAACAATCTTCAGTATTTAAAAAAGGGCATCATATCAAAATTGAGCTTGTACCACAGAGATGGTTTGGGTTTTTTTTCTTTTCCCCTTTTCCATTTTTAGGTCAGATGATTCAGGTTTTCCTCAGTGCTTTTAACCTTTTGCCATCTGAGTGAGCTGCTCAAGGGACAGGAGTGTTTTGAGGCCATGGCTGAAAAAAAATGCCACCTCTCCTAGGATTGTTTTGTTTCACTGTCACCTGTAATGTTTGCTATTAGTTTCTTATCTCTTTGTTACTTTCCATTTCTCCTTAGCACTCAACATCCTGGTAAACATCCCTCTTTTTATTTTTCTTTCACCTCCAGCACTTTCCCCTTTTAGTATAAAAGTCCATACATGGGAGACAGGGAAAAAAAATGCCTTGTAGCTCATCAAATCTCCCAGCTTTTCATGGAAATGTTGGCAACAGAGCAAAAAACAGAGCGTTAGTTTCTCATTCTCATTTGAACAAAAATTTCTGTAGCTTGCTGGATGTTCCATCCTTGTATTTTGTTCCCCAAATAATGAAGTGAGTTGTTTGCTTTTGTTGACTTCCCTAAGGAAATGCCAGAGAGCGTTCCCTCTCCACCTGTGGGCTGTCCTGCCTTTTAAGTATTTAAAACATGGATAGGAGTGTGTAAGTGCACACGGGTGTGTAGATCAGCAATGGGTAGCGGGATCGTTCGGAGGCAAATCCATAGAAGTGGCAGAAATAGATTTTAAAACATCCTACAAATAGATCTTCTCGGCCACTACAGAAATTCTCTGTCGAACAAACCTGAAACAAACGCGATGTTTTAAAAGCAGGGGTTAAATTCTGATATTTTAACATGGCTTTATGTCTTTATGGAGACCGGATATTTTATTCCCTATCAAACGGAATAAATCTTGTCAAAGACAACAGAGCTCTGAGAGCTCTATAGCCACGTAAACGAAAGCTGAATTTGGCCCTTCTTGTTCTGTGCTTTTTAGTCATGTGATGCTCTCTCCTTAAATCATGCGCTTGAAAGCTTTTCTCGCTTCCTGCTTTTACCAATCAGATCATATAAAATGCAGATGAACTGAGGTTCTGGTTTATTACGCATAAGCAGAACACCCCCCTCCCCCCCCCCCCCCCCCCCCCCCCCGGTGTTGCCCCCCCCCCCCCCCCCCCGTTTGGAAACAAGACAGCAAGGGTGACAAACTTTTGACTAATCTAGTGGAGGTTGGGTTTTTTTTTGGGTCTCCTCCCTTTCTTCTTCTGACCTGTACTTTACTTTCGGTATAAAGTGGACGCAGAAATTACCCCGTGGGAGTGGTGAAACTGCAGCAGAGAAACACAAACTACTTGGATTCATCCAAAAGCTGTTCATTTGCTTGCTCTACTTTTTATTAAGGGCTCGGAGCGTGCAGTTGGTCTGGTTCTGGCTACGTATCAGTCATCAAGAATGAAGGTAATTCTTCCTGTGTCTCTTTCCTTTTAATAGTGCTTTAATTCTAGCAGAAAAGGTCTTTAGAGTTTGATCCTAATCTATTATTTTAACTACTTGAACTGTGTACACAGCTGCCTGATGGGCAGGTTTCTATCCATCTGGGCGAGCTACTTTCCCAGCAATTTTTATTTTTGGAGCAGAGGAATGAGTTTCTTAGATTCGGATCCAGGTTGCGCAGGTGAAAATCACAAGTCTTCTCCGCGGGAGGTTGCAGAGCTGCTTCCAGCTGACATCAGCATATTTGCAGCCCAATTTTTAGTCCATAATGGGTTTTTGTTTTAATCATCCGTGGATACCAAGATGAACATCTCTCTCTGCTGTCGGTATCTCCAGCTCTTTTCTCAGTGTTGGGGAAAGTACGTTACTGCAAACCGACCAGCGAGTTCGCGTCGCTATTTTTCTCTGGCGGGAGGAGATAGATATTTTTAGTAAGTCATTTCAGAAGTGTTAGGACTTCCTGGTACTTTTAATCGTTAATTCGCTGCAAACTGAAAACGCAGGACTGGCAGCATTTCATCCCGGGAGGACGGTTCTCCCAGCTCCCAAAAAGCATGACCGGTCCCTGGCTGCAAGTGCAGGTCCTTACGGCTTCCAGACGAGCGGTACGTTAACGCCGAGAGAAAAGTTTAGTTTGGCTGGTGTTAAGAAAGCCTTTTAAATATTTGCCTCTTAAACATCTCAAAGTAACGTTATGCTCCTTAAAGCCTTTGCACGGTTTTTGCTGGGGGGGGGTGGAGGAGGAGGAGGGAGGAAGGAAGGACAAACGGAAATCCTTCAGATTTTGCTCGCGTTACCTTAGATAGCAGCTTCTGGAGCTCTTCCAGAAATCTCTTTATGGGGGTGGATTTTTCTCCTCTTCTCTCGCCTGAAGTATTCCCAGGGGGGTTAATCCTGGCGGGGTTTCGGTCCCCTGGCTTGTGCAGCACCTACACACTCTGTGCATCTGTGAGGGGTGCGAGGAGGAGGCGGGGGCTTCGTGGGAAAGGGCCAGGTAACGACTTTTAAAGAGACACCAAGAAAGAAACACACCCTCCAGTTGCATGTCCTGCTTTTAAAAACTAGGACTGGATACTTAATATATGTAAGTAAGGCTTCTCGTGTCTGCGTTAGTTCTTATGTTTGAAATATAGATCAGTTTGCCTCTGAAAATGGACATTTTTCTGAAGTGCTCAGTGTGTGTCAGTCCCCGGGACTTTGAAGAAGAGCAGTCATCTGTATTGTGTGGGGAGCATTTGCATCAGAACCTTTAAGTTAAAATTACAGTTCTCCCCCCTGTGATCTTGGGCACGTCATTGCGTTCTTCTGTGCTGCAGTTTCCCATCTGGAAAATTAGGATTAACTTTTAATTAGGATACCTACTTCTCTCTGCTTTCTTCACGCTATGTGAGGGAAATTTAATTCATTCTTTACCGCTGTTGTATTTAACATATTCTGTAGGAATTGAAAATTGCTACAGGTAGGAATTCTTTCAAGTGACTGCAAAGATTTAATAAAAAATACATGATTAGTTGCAATTAATGGTTAAACTGTATTCTGTAGCGGCTCGTGCCAGGATTCCAATTGCTTATGCTGAGTCGTGAGCTGATCAGAACCTGGTTGAAGAGTTTACCTGCAGGATAGTCATTAACATCAGCTAAATAAGAGTTGTGTAATTAAAATTGTGTAGTAATACGTTGTTGTATATTCTTCTAGTTCTGCTGTTCTATTAATTCAGAAAAAAATCAGCTAAATAAGCAGCCAGGTCTCCAGCATCAGTAGGACTCCGAGACCTTCAGTGACCAACCCACAATGAAAAAAACCTCACAAATAGATATGCTATTGGAGTTTTTTTTGTTGTTTCGGTGGATTTTTTTTATTATTGGATTTTTTTTTAGCAACTGTTTCTCTGGACTTGACAAATAGCTATATAAAGGTTGGATTTCAACCTTTTTTTCTCAAAAAGTTGTGAATGTGCTGACGCACATTTACACTGTAGGAAAAGCTGACTCAGTAGAGATTCAGTGTCCTGTAGGTAAATAAGGTCAGATTGTCCCTTCTTGCTCTCTTTCGGCTGGTTTTGAAATGGTAAGTCAGTGAATTGGTTTTCAAATATTGGTATTTTCACCATCGTTTTCCAAGGGGTTATGGGAGGAAAGACTCACTTCATCTATGCCAAGAAAGTGGACAGGAGAAGAGCAGACAGAGGTTTCTACTCCCAGCTTTCTCCCTGGCTTTGCTAGTTCATGCCTGGTACAGCTTCTCTCTGCCTCCTCTCAGGAAAACGAGGTTACTATTTGGAATTCTTCACAGAATCCCAAATTCTTTAGTGATTCTAAACCCTCGTGAAAACACGAGATGGAAACTTCTGCAAAAACTTGTGCCGGTGTTTTTAGACTGTTCTTTATATCCGAGTTAAAATTCTGCAGTGATGAGTTGCACTAAAGAACCTACCTCTTTTTTGTCCTTTCTTTCAACTCGCTCTTTAACCACAGCGCACATCAAAGTATTACCAAGACACCGAGTGCAGGAATTCATCTTTGGAGAGCATTATCCATAGATGACTTCATGTTTCTTCCAGTCTTCCCTATTTTCAGGTTCTGAAACGCTTTTGTAACTTTTTCCATCGCTTTGAATCAAAGCCATTTGAAAAAAAAAAAGAAAATTATCTTGATTTCTTTAATGAAAACTTCCAAAATTTACCTCCGGCTTTAACAAAACTCAACCACTACAGTCTTTTTTTTTTTTTTTTCCCCCCCTTCTAAACTACAGAATGCAGCAAATGAAAATAAATAGAAGCTGGCATGTTTCTTCTTGTGCAGTTTTATTGGTGTGCGTGTTTGTTCGTTTGTCTGTTAGCTTGTAGAATTCCATCATCTTACAAAGTGGTTTGCGGTTTGGTTTGAAATGGTGAGACTTTCCAATTTTTCACATTTTAACCATTACTGACATTTTAATGCACTAGAAACAATGCAGCAGAAGAGCCACAGGTTTGGGGTGGGTTTTGTTTTTTTTTTTTTAAATGTTTTAGTGTTTGGTGTGGTTGCTTTTATAAATTTTTTTTAAAGAGCTTCTTGATGGATTGTTGTTGGTTTTTTTTTTTTGAGCGTATGTTTATGAAGTATTTCAGAGGCACCTTTATTTGTATTTGCCTTCCCAGTTGTTAAAACCTAACAAATGGGGTAACAGACATATCCCAAAATGTAGATTTTATTCCCAGCTCTGACTGATAGGGATGGCTACAGCCCTTGCTGATTTTTAGGTGTAATATCTGGCTTGTTGCTTTCAAGAATTCACCCCCCACCTGCAGTTGCAGTTACATGTTGTGCCTTTTCCATACTTTGCTATTAAAATCGGAGAGTTTGCCCTTTCTCCTAAGGGTGGGACTGAGCATCAACAGGTAGAATTTGGTCCGATGAGACCCGTGTGAGTGCTGGAAGGTGGATTTGAGGGCGGTAGCCTATCGACAGCTGTATTTTCTTTTGACAAAAGCAGCACGGTGTGCTGTACACGCTGTAACACCACTGCTCCCAAGCAAGAGGTCACATCGATCTGCACTGGAGTTCACCAGTGCTGAGATTTCTTTTTATTATATTTTTTTTTTATTTTAGTGAGGTCAGTAGTGAACTCAAACAACCTTCCCAGCATTTGCTTTTCCTATTAATGGTGCCAGCCGAGGAGCTGGGAACGGCCTCCTGGAGATTTCAGGGAAACTCATTGTAAACCCCGAGAAGGAATTTCCCTTCCTTCTTGGCCTGCTAGGTGTGCGGCGAACCATGCAGTTTGCTTTACTTACACACCATCTGCATTTTATTTTTGTTTTGTTTACTGACTTTCCACCCCTGTAGGTATTTCTTTAGAGCATCGGCGTGTCGTCCTAGATTCCCCCTTTGCCAACAGCTTGGGTTTGTGCTGTTCTGAGGGGTCTCTCTTAACGCAGGTTATTGGTGGGTGGAACGGAGTCAATCCTGGGAGATTTTAAAAAAAAAAAAAGCTGGTGGAAATGTTACCTGTATTGTGTCTTCAGGAGAATGGGCATTGAGGGCTTTGATTGTTTTAGGGCTGTGGCTGTTTGTCCGGCATCCGGGCGGTTGTGTAC
Organism: Scolopax mira; assembly: GCA_004320125.1. Lineage (NCBI taxonomy): Eukaryota > Metazoa > Chordata > Aves > Charadriiformes > Scolopacidae > Scolopax > Scolopax mira. The sequence goes on from BJBW01000436.1 coordinate 66,426, forward strand.
TTTGCACTCCCGTAGCGCTGTGTACTGGCACCCACAGTCCTTGGAGCACGTTGCTCTCCATGAGAATGAAAATATCTTCTTTTTTCTCTCTTGGCATCTGCTTTTTCTTTTTATTTTTTTACCTCCACGCTTCTTAGAGTGGCCAATTTCTCACTTGCCAGAAGAATGATTTCTTCCCGAGATGTTCTTAGCCTTGAACACCATAGTTCCCGTGAAGATCTGAAGCTGATATGGCAAGAATAACCTCAGCCCCAGGATGTCAACGGGACTTCACTGGTGTTTGAGCCAAAGAGGTCTGGTGTGTGTGGTCAGGTCTGCGATGTCCAAAAGTGGAGTGTCTGGGTGGTGACTTTACTGTGGCCAAATACCAGAATGGTGATACTAGCTCTGGACTTGAACAACCCGGTGCAAAGCCACGTGAACAGGGCTCCGTACAAGCCCTGGAGGCTGAAGTTAGAGGAACCATGACCCCACATTGCTTTGCGACCCAGGCTGGATCTGCACCTTTTTTCAGTGCCATGGCCAAGCTAATGAAAACCACCCAAAGATGCCAGGAGTTACTTTTGCAATGAATAGTATTGTTATGGGTAGTTTTTCATTAACTAGGTTACCCCAGCTTCCTTTTATCGGACATATTTGAGCTGACTGTGCTGTATTGTTTTAGAGTTCCTTACTCCTGCTTCATGGTCCAGAAGTTTGACTGGTTTTTGTTTCGAGATACCATTAAACCATGTATTCAGTATCCCTTGCCATCCAAACATTGCCAGATTGTTCTGAGAGACAAACCTTCAGTATAATTGCAGCCAAAATCTAAGTCCCTGTGTTACTTTTTTTTTCAAAGCTAGGTGAGATTGATCAATTGGTTAACGTTCACTGGGCAAAATCTCCTTTCTCTGTACACAATTTGCATCTAACAGCAATGTGATGATAGGCCTGGATGACCACATTTAGTAAAACAGTCTCCTACCAAGAGTTCTTGCTGTTAGGTAAATCAAAACATGTTATTCAGAGAGTGACTCAAGGAAAACCAAGTAAAAGTTTTATAATCGGATCTTCTGCAAATGCTAAATAGCACATCACAATAAAATCGTTAAAGTCTCCTTATATAAATTGTTTATACACCGCTAATCCTTTTTTTATGATGAAAAGAGCATTCAGTGGGTTTTTAGTACAGGAAATCTGTAGCTTATTCTAGTTACCTATGTATTTCTGACTTCAGTGGTTTGGGTGAATTGGAATCTACTGCCTGATTTTTTTAAATGTGAAGATCCTACCTGAAGCCAGCTGGAAATTTCTCATGGATACTTCTCAAATCTTCTGTCACGGCTGCAGAGTAATCTGGATCACACCAACTCTGCAAGGGAAAGAGAGAATGAATTTTGCTGTCACTCTTTCTGGGGCAAAATCATGTCCTTCTTTGCACGGTGCAGTGCCTTTGTCCCCAAAACTACAATGTAATGCTAAGTGATCTTCTCCTCTTTCATTTGGGCTCCTTCTGAAGCCTGACTCTTCATTCTTGAATATGTTGGAACCTGGGAAAGACCTTCTCTAACTTTAATTTTGACTTGGTCATGGAGACACGGTGGAGAGTTTGGGATGGGACGACCAATGACCAACCTGCTCGTGGTGCTGGGAATGGAATTGCTGGGCTCAGCTGGAATACATTCATGTCAGTTTAAGAGCATTAAGGTTGTGAGAAAGGACTAGTTTTCAAAGGATTGACAGCTTTGGGAGACATAAAGCAGATTGATTGAGTTACCTTGTTAAAGATAACTTTTCCACCTCGTACATGTCAGAGTAAGCGTGTGGGCTGGAGGAGGCAGAAGCAGAGGTTAACTTGAAGTTGGGTGAAAGCAGAATTAGGTCTGTCCAAGTCTGCACTGTAACTCTCTGGGGAGTATAATGACTTACTAAGAGCAGTGCAGCCAGGAGGAAGTGCATAGTCAAATTTTCCCTCATACTTAAACACTCAAATGTGGATAGTAAATAAAGAACATAATGGTTTTTGGTTTGTTTTTTTTAGGTGACCTTTCTTTAGTAGTACTCGTCTGGTTGCTCCCTATCTTTACTCTTTTCAAAGAGGAATTCATGGGGAAATAAATAAGGTATCACTGTGCCAGAGTGAATTTGCTTATGTACATGTGAGCATAGATGGTATTATGAAATGGAACAAGTGGGGCGTAGGGAGTTTCCAGATCCCAAGATGAAAATAATTTCAGAGAAGTATAGACAAGTTTGAAGCATTACCAGTGTAAATGAAAGTTGGTAGGTCCTTTTTTGCTGCCACCCAATTCTGTACCATTTTGGCAGCAGAGATGTTTTTTTTTTTTTTTCCACGAGACCCAAAAAAACATGAACAAGCCTGCATGGATTTTATGAGATGATACTTGTATCATGGGATCATAGAATAATTGAGGTTGGAAGGGACCTCAAGAGGTCTCTAGTCCAACCTCCTGCTCAGAGTAGGATCAGCTGCCTCTCTGGCATTTATCTGGTAACATTGCCATAAATAAAAATTAAAAAGTATTTGTGATTATTTAGTCGTTGTAGTGAAAAAAAGTCAGGCAGAGTAAAAGCTACTAGTCAATGCTACGAAAATTGTTGTCACGCTTGTTGTTGAAAGTAATAAATACTTTCCAAAATCAGGTGTGTGGGTTTGGGTGCTGGAGGTACAGAGGATAAAGGGAAGATCAGACACACCAGTAATTAGCTTCTTTTAACTGATCATCCCTGTATTGATTTTCATCACTTACCAAATATGCCTTAAATTGAAGGGTGAAATTATTCCAGCGTTGTGATCTGTTGCTGAGACACAGCTCAAGAGTCCTTCACTGAGGTCCAAGGAGCCTGTTGGTGTGTGGCTGCTGGGACTTGAGTTGACCACTTTAAGAGTAGTGTATGTTCTGCCTATTTGTTTTCAACATCAGTGGGCATCATTAATGAACCTTGTTGGAAAAATTTATACTTCAATGTATTTTTAATGGCCCTTTTTTTTCAATTTTTAACCTTTTAGTAGGATGGTGGTGCAGAGTGCTCTGTCTGGGCAAGGTTTGTGTGTTGTCCTGTGGGCTGGTGGTGGTAGGACAAGCTTGTTTTCTGTCACTGCCCTCTTCTGGACAGAGTGTGGCTCATCTGGACACATCTGTATTTCTCTGTTCCCTTTATAATTTTTCTCTTTTCTGGTTGCTTAAGCTTTATCTTCACTATCTCCTTAAGGAGGCCCCATCTTTATCCTAAATCCAGGCTTGGAGTTTGTGCTGGGGGTGGGATTCCTGCATCTGGGTGGCTGCAAACAGTGTGGGAGGTGGGAGAGCATGAATGGCAGAGAGGTGTTTTATACTGGACTTAGCTGGACCGTGCTGGGAGTGCTGGAAGCATTAGGGATCTCCTGATAGGTCCTTACCTGGCAAAGCATTTTAGGCATGTCAGTAATCCATGTAAAATTAAATTGCGGCTTTAATTTTTAGTAACATTAATTTTTGAAATTCCTCTGCGAACTGAAAGAAGAACAATAAAATACTGATTCAAATTTTATAGGCCTTTTTTTAAAAAAAAAAAAGCTTTCCTGGCTTCATGTTTAGACGTAGTGGACAGACTTCAAACAGTCTGAGTAGTCCCAGGGAAGGCTGAGGACCATTATTGCTGAATTGAAATGATACTTGAAATGAAAATAATGTGACTCAAATGATGGACTCGAGAAATAAGTGGGAGAATGAATTTTTCTGTGGAGCTCATGGAGCTAAGGAGGGCAGGGGATTCCTGGGCATCAGCTGAGGCCGGCGGAGGGACACGGCCACACTTCTTGAAGGACAGAAATACATGACCAATCTTAGAAATATCCAGCAACTTTGGAAGAAGAGGAATTCAGATAAGCCCTTTGAAAAGCAGGAAGTTGGGCTTGTTAAAATTGGGGCTTGCTGCGAGTTGCAGTTCTCGGCACGGCTTGGCACCAGGGCTCAGCCCAGGAGTAACTTGGCACAAAGGAAACCTTGGCACAAAGTTTTCCTTGACCAGGAAACGCTTCTCTCTGCGGCTTCGCATCGAGGGGAGGCACCTTCGCTTCTCTTTGAAGGCACGTCTGGAGAGGGTGGGATTAAAAACTATTCTGACAAAAAATAAATCAATTGTTTTCCTGCTTTGCCCTGAGCAGCCTCTTCCTTTGAAGTTATTGTAGCTTCATTATATGATGTTTGCGTTACTGGGAGAAGCATCTCAAACACATACGTTTACAAGGCAGCTTCTATGTAAGAGAAAACTCTTAGGGGGTGAGAGTTTTACATAAAAATAAGGACCCTGCTCCCAAAACTAGATTTACAAGATAGAATCTCAGTTATCCCAATGGGTTTAGTCTGTATTTACCTGTGCAATCTCAGTCATTTTACAATTTTAATAGAATCTTTGTCACTTCTAACTCAATTTCAATGTGTAGAGGAATCCTACTTCTCCTTCTGTCATTTCGTGGCTGGAGTGGAAAGAAAGAGGATTATCTAAAACTCTGGATTATGACTTAGTTGGGGGGTCAAAGAAAGGTAAAAGGGTGCAGTGAGAGAATGTAAGGTTTTCATCTTACGCTAATTGTCGAGGTAGCTGGTAAAAATGGGCTGCGAATCAAGGCTTCATTAAAAAAATATTCTCAGGTGTTGTTGTAAGTTGGACATGGAACAGGGAGCAAAACCAAGTGAGGGATGAACAGTGCAGAACAGACTTGAATTTCTAGAGTTTGAGACCTCCCTAGCCAGCAGAAGCACACAGACAGGGGTTTCGTAGCAGCTCTTTTCTTCTTGATAGTTCCTCCCCCCCCCTTTATTTTTTTTTTTTTTGTTCCCTTTTAATTCTCTCTCTTTGCCCAGCTCTCTAGTGTCCTGTCATGGAGTTTCATTTGTAGGACAGTGGGGTTTATGTTTGTTTAAGGTTTCAGAGTGCAGCACTTTATCAGGGAGTGGAACGATAGGATGAGTGTGGGTGGTTTTATATTGAAAGAGGGGAGATTTAGACTAGATACCAGCAAGAAATTCTTTGCTGTGAGGGTGGTGAGACCCTGGAACCAGGCTGGATGGGGCTTTGAGCAGCCTGGTGTGATGGGAGGTGTCCCTGCCCATGGCAGGGGGATTGGAACTTGATGATCTTTAAGGTCCCTTCCAACTCTTAACCATTCTATGATTGATTTTCTGAGTTGATGACAGCAGCTGATCCCCTTGTTATTTGGTACGGCAAAACCAGGGCTGGCTAAAGAGAACTATATCTAAGTTATGCTGTTACACAGGGGGGTATTTGGGGCACAGACAGTTTTTAGGGAATCATTGGCAACCTCAGAATGAATGTTGCCACTGGGTGCAGCAGCATAGAGTGGTTTGGGTAGAAAACCAGGGCTCTGGCAACGCGGAGCCTGCAGTTATCTTTGGGAGTCATTCTGTTATTTCAGCACACAGCTTATTTTTACTCTGTGCCTTGGCCTCCTTTTCTTGCAAAATAAATCTCAGGGCTTCAATCTGTAAATGTGACTGAAGAAAAAAAAAAACAGCACAGAGATGTTGAGAAGGGAAAGGTGGGTTCAACTGAGCCCTGTAGTACTCTTAAATACAAGAGTAGCATGAAAGGTCATTCTCGGATACTATCAGGTGCTGAGAGTCCACCAAGTCCATGTGGCTGTTGGAGGTGGGAGTAAAACCCAGCTCCTTCAAGCACCTTTGACTCTGAAAAAGTTGATTTGCTGGAGGTGTCAGAGGATTGAATGAAGTTTCTTCCGCGTTGGTGCAGAGGGAGATTGGATACAGCTGTAACTGTCAGCCATGGGAAATGCTGAATTAGAATTGCAGGTAGGTAGGTGGATAAACAGGGAGGAAAGCTGTAATTACCCACTGCTGTTTGGAAAGCACCCTGCTGCTCTCCAGGCCTCCTGGAGCAGTGGTGAGATGCCAGCCAGCTCCAGAGGAGCCACAGTTGGGTGCCAGCGATTCATATCCATTTTGTGGAGTAGCTTTGAGATCTGCAGATGATAGAACTGCTAAATGTTGTTATGAATGATTCAGAGCTTCTGGCTCTTATTTCCACGCACGGATCATCAGACTGTCTTCCTCTGCCATTTTAAAATAATTGTCTGAATGACCCGAGTATCTTCGAAGCAGCTTGAATTTTTGCTCAGGCGCTGGCTTTAGAAATGAAATCTTTCATCTGATACACTTAACGTTAATTTTGCTTCTTTAATGGGATTCTCTTTACCCAGATTTACATGATTCGGCTTGCAGTCTGTTGGATATGCCCTGCTCTCCCAGTGGTACGTTTGCCCGAGCATCTCCTGGTATGTGTTGAGAAACACGTAGGGAGCTGTGTGTGTGCCATCCGCTTCCACGGGCGGATAAACAACGAGGGGTTTGTTTGATTGTCACTCGAACAAGGCTCAAAAACCGCTCCATCCCGCCTGGCTGTCAGTTCTGTTGTTGTACTTTGCTCCTGGTGACATCATTGGTGGCAGCTGAATGAAGTGTATTAACTGTTAGATGCTCTTTGACCAAGGATGTTGACTTTTCCTGGCAGCCGGTTTTGCAGAAGAAGCTGCTGATCTACCATCATACAGTAATTTGGTTAAAAGTATTGGTGAGAGTGGAGAGGATCTGTTTATGTAGACGGGAGATGAATAATTACAAGAGAATTAAAAGCCATATGAATTGCTCTTAAAATGTTTTTGAGGTCTGAGTCTGCATCAGCAGCATAGAGCAGCTCTGAAATTAAAACCCCAGGGCTCTATTATAGGATGGCCTCTATGTAGAGGTCCAGCACCTTCGGGATGTTGCCAAGCCTATACCAGAGCCCCAGGACACTTGCTCAAGTGTTGAGAGTTCACGGTTCTTCCACAGAAGCCATCCCTTTGGTCTCTCCAGTTTCTTCAGGAAGGCTGTTCACATGCAGATGGTTGTCTGCTGAGGAGGAGGTGAGCAAGGGCAGCAAGGTTAAGGCAACGCTTGCTGCTGACTCTTCTTCTGCTGAGAACAAGGGCTGAGTGGCCGGGGAGTTTCCAGATAAGATATCTCAAATGAAGCAGTGCTGCAAAAGCCAGAGCAACGTCACGAGTATCAATTCTACTCATTAACAGCCGCATCCTTGTAATTGCCCTTGGGATCCACCCTCTTTGCAGCCAGCTTTCCCAGAGAGGGAGAGCTTGGCCAATGGTGCTTTGCTCAAGAGACTTTGCTCCATTTCATCTTCTTCCCAAGAAGATCTCATTCCATGCCAGTCTTCTGCAGAAATGTAAATCTGAGGCAGCAATCATGATGTGTGTGGTATTGAGGTGGAGACTGACTGGCTAACAAGTGGGAAATAACAACCCAGAGCTGGTAGTGCACTTTGAACATCTTGCCCTTAACCATAAGATTCATTCTTCCTTCCTCATAAACATCCTTTTAGTAAAGTAAAAGGATACTGCATGATGAAATCCACTTTCTGCTCTTCATGTCGCTGGGTTTGCTTTCAGATTATTTAAGAATGTGAAAATGGATCAATTAATTTCCCTTTGCACGTTCTTTGTCTACCTTTGTCCCAGGCTAGTGCTGAGGATTTTGTTTACAAATTCAAACAAGAGAATTCTTGAATAGAAGCTTAAAAGAGGCATCACTCTTACTTGTGGTTTTTGCACTTAAATAAGTAGGTAGAGAAAAGTCCATACAAATAAGTCACTACCTAAAAGCTTGTATTTTTCATGTCGCTTTTTGCAGTAGCTTAAAATGGCGTTTGAGAATTGATGGCACCGTTAGTCATCTGACAGGGCTGTGAAGTTCCCAGCTTCCCCTCTGTGAGGGGGTGACATCCCCACGTAACTCTCTTCACTAAGATCAAGCGTGTCATGGAAGTGACAGGGTTTTTTGCAGTGACCATAAACGTGTTCCCTGTGACCAACTCAGATTTGGACATCTAGGCTGCAGGTATGTAAATAGAAGCGAGATGAATACCATTTGACAATTCACTCTTCCAGTTGGAAGTGTATTGGGGGTTTCAGTGGCTTAAGAGAAAAATGTGGAACAGAATTCCAGGAATTTTAATTCATAGATATCTGCTTTTCCCAACCCCCCCCCCCCCCCCCCCCCCCCCCCCCCAAACTGGATTTTACATTGTAGTTTGTAATTACACTGAGAAACAAAACCACCTCCAAATGATGGAGTGCTTGTGGTTCTCATTTAAAAGCAGTCAAAATACATGGTAGGTTTGTATTTGGAAGAGGTTCAGCATCATCTAGTAGAAACCTATGTTTTGGGACAGCCCATAGCCGTTCCTTCCCATAATTCCATCAGTGGAGCTCAAATGCTAGTGATTGCTGTGGTCCCCCCAAACTGTTGACGTCTCTGCATTGGCGTGTCCTCACAGGAGTAGGAGCTGCATCCAAAGTGCACGCCCAGGGGGACTAAAAAGATTCAGCTGACCTTATTGCATCATTATGTTTGAAATTAGTTTCTCTTGAGTTGTTTGTACACTGAAAATAGAGGCCTTGCTGGGATATTTCTGCAGGATGCTTCTGCCGTGCATTGATGTCTACAGACTCTTGTTGGCAGACTCTGTAGACATCAACAGAGAAACGTACTCTGGTGCATTGGGAGGAATATTTGCCCTGCAGGTTTATACTATGTAGGCATGAATATGTAAATACACAAATAGTTGCCAGAGTGATGGATTGGGACAGAGCAGAATTCCTGAACAGCAACCCAGGATGGACAGTGCTCCTGCAAGCTTTCTGGTCCTGCCTCAGGAGAGTATTTTGATCCTTTGGTGAAGCTGGCAATGGTGAGGGTAGTTCAGTGTCTCTCATGACATGTACTCAGGGACATTTTTACCAAAGCTAAATCCTACAGAATCACAGAATGTTTGGGGTTGGTAGGGACATCTGGAGATCATCTAGTCCATCCACCCTGTCAAAGCCGGGTCACCCAGAGCAGGTTGGACAGGAACTCATCCAGGTGAGTTTGGAATATCTCTAGAGAAGGAGACTCTGGACAGCCAGGCTCTGGCATGCTCAAAGGAGCAAAGTTTTTCCTCAGGTTGAGATGGAAGTTTCTGTGTTCCAGCTTGTGTCCATTGCCCCTGTCCTGTCATTAAGTGCCATTGTGAAGAGCCTGACCCATCCTCTTGACACCCATCCTTTAGATAATTGTAAACACTGATGAGGTCCCTTCTCAGTCTTCCCTTCTCCATCCAGGCTGAACAGACCCAGGTCTCTCGGCCTTTCCTCATCAGAGAGGTGCTCCAGTTCCTGATCGTCTTTGTAGCCTCCGCTGGACGCTTTCCAGTACTTCCTTGTCCTTCTTGAACTGGGGAGCCCAGAACTGGATACAGTACTCCAGACTGGGCCTCACCAGGGCAAAGGAGAGGGGGAGGATGACTTCCCTCGACCTGCCAGCCAGGCTCTTTTTAATGTGTCCCAGGAGATCATTGGCCACCTTGACCACAAAGGCATATTGCTGCATCATGCTCATCTTGTTGTCTCCCAGGACTCCCAGGCCCTTGTCCACAAAGCTGCTTTCCAGGAGGTCAGCCCCAAACTTGTGCCGGTGTGTGGGGTTCCTAGAAGGGAAGGAAAACCTTTTCCCACAGTTCTAGGGCTGAGGTGTTCTATCTTGGGAGGCAGAAGATGGTATTTCATCTTCCATCAGGACAAGCTGCGCTCTTTACCCTTCAGGTCTATCAACAAAACTTCTTTCCTCCTCCAGCTTAAATTTACAGTTATTTTTTTCCGTTGATGTGAGAGACGGGTCCAAGGACTGAGTGGGGTGTTGAAGCACTCATGGTAGGTTGTTAATCCTCATCTATTGAAATTGCACACACGGGGAGTGTGGGGTGCGATGCCATGACAAGTACCGTCTCTGAGCACCCGCGATCGTTACGTTGGTGCTGAACCGACTTGTTCTTTTTTGAGGGAATGTTGGTTGGGGCGGATACGTGCTTGTGCTTATGCACTTTTAAAGTGGATTGAGTTAAATTAAGGAACTGGCAGTGAGAACAAGCAAGAAAGCCTAAAGGAAGCGTTGCTGCCAAAGACTGGCACCCATGCCAAGGCCAGTACACCAGGGCACAGCTGGGTATGCTCCAAAGCGTGTCCAGTACAGGAGGTGACTTGCCCATGAAGCTGACTCAATGGGTCGTGGGCTGCTCTGGTTTGCTTATCTGCTGGGGGAATGTGAAATGCTTGACCTTTTTGGAAGAGCTAGATCTTGCAATGGTGAAACGTGATGCTGGGGATTGGTAAATCTTCCCCTGCATTTGGTTGTGCCCTTGATGCTCTTCCTCCCATCAGTTCGTGCCAGTGATGGTTTGGAGAGGTTGTGAATGGGTTTTGTTTCTGTTGAGCTCTTGGGGACCTGCAGAGATTGTTCAGCTTGTGGTCGAAGGTGGCATTGTATCTCTGAAGGTTCATTTCTCACCCTCTTTTCCCGTTTCCCTCGTTCTTTCTCCATCTCCCAAGACATCCAAGGTCATGCCAGGATCACAGAAGTGTTGGAGCTCGAGATGCCCTGCGGTCCTGCTCTCAGCTTGCTGAGTTAGGTTGCCTTCCTGCACTGGCACTGTTTTGACATGCTGTTGTCCTCGTGTCTCCGTTCTTGGCCTCTTGAGATATCATTTTACCTGTACTTTTCCATCCCAGGCGAGGCTGAGCAGGATAAACACGGGGTGATGCAGAGCAAAGACTTTGCTGGGATTTCACCAACATGCCAAGAGTTTCAAACGTGCCATCTAGTGGTACAAACCAACAACGCTCAAAATAAAGGAAATCCCCCCAAAAATCCACCCACCTTCCAATACTTGTTATTTCTGAAACCCTCCCTGGTTTGGGGCAGAAAATGAGTATTTATGGCCCTCGCTACCCTGTCGGGTTTCCTGAGTGTTGGGGAACTGGGTTCTTCAAGGATTTGTTAATCAGAAGGAGAAACAGGGGATTTTTTTTTTAGTCTATTCTATGAAGTATACGGTAAACTTGAGAGGTCTGTACCTTCGTACCAACAAAAGAGTTCATGCTGGCATTGCCGCCCCTTTGAGGAACTGAATGGACTTTGCAAACAAAATAAATATTAAAGGTGCTTTAGGGAGGAGGAGAGAGGGAGGTAATGATAAGGTGTTTGTCAGTAGCCACTCAACAATTCGTCAACAGAGCCCTGGTGATGGGGAGATGGGTGGAGGACGTATTCCACCCCAGTTAGTAACCTGAAGTTCTTCCACCTTCTTCTCTGCCTAAAGGCGGCTACACCAAAATTGCAGAAGGATTCAAAACCTTTCAAAAAAACCTACATCCGTCATCCAGATAAGAACAGGCCTCACAATGAGGAGTGTTAAAAGGCACGAGGTTTATACCCCGATTTGGCGTGCGTGTGCGGTGAATTACAGTCGAAATGAAATCTGTCCTGGGTGTTTGCCTTCGCTGTTATCTTCAGCTCGAGCTCTGGCACAGAATTAAAAGTTGCTCAGGTTGATGTTTATGTGTGCTTGCTGTTCCTAGGAGTTTTACCTAGAGGTCATCGTGTCCTTTTCTCTTATTACCGAGAAACTTGCTCGCTGTTTGCCCTGGATTATGTGATCCATCTGTCGTAGCTACCGGGGGCAGGCAGGAGAGCAATTTTGTGAAGCCTCTCCTGCCCCTCCACGGCATCCTTTTTTTGTGCCAGCGTTACAATTCCACCATTCCTCTCAGCTCCTACAGCTCCAGGCTTCCTTTGTGCACGTTGTTTGTGCCCGGGCCCGTGAGACGAAAGCTAAAAAAAAAAAAAAAAAACCAACCAAAAATGCCAACACTGGAATTAAAAGCAAAATGCCTGTAAGAAGGAATAAGAGGAGTTAACCATCTCAGAGTTGCCAGCGAGAAGAAAAGCGTGCCGGTATTAAATGCTACAAGTGTAGCTGCCCCAACTCGAGGTCTGCTTACACAGCTTGGATGAAATGCAGAGAGGGGATTAAGAAAAGAAATGGAAACCTCAGCTTCCAAATGCCCAGAGAAGTCCCTTTTCTCTGTAAGGGTAAGGGCCAAGCTGCTCTGATGTGTTCCCCTCATGCGGAATCTTTGATGTCTTTGTGAGCAGCAGCGTGATGCAGAGAGAGGGATTGAGAGGTCGCCCCTCCGTTTAAGAAATGTGTAGTATCAAAATCACAGAATCACATGGGGTTGGAAAGGACCTCCGGAGATCATCTACTCCAACCACCCTCCCAAAGCAGGTCCACCCAGAGCAGGTTGCACAGGAACGTGTCCAGGTGGGTTTGGAATGTCTCCAGAGAAGGAGACTCCACCACCTCTCTGGGCAGCCTCTTCCAGGGCTCTGCCACCCTCACAGGAAAGAAGTTCCTCCTCATGTTTAGGTGGAACATCTTACATTCCAGTTTGGGCCCGTTTCCTCTTGTCCTATCCTTGGGCACCAATGAGAAAAGACTGTCTCCATCCTCTTGACAGTATTTACCCCCTTTAAGTATTTATAGGTGTTGATCAGATCCCCCCTCAGCCTTCTTTTCTCCAGACCCAAGTCCCTCAGCCTCTCCTTAGAGAGATGCTCCAGGCCCCTCATCATCTTTGTAGCCCTTGGCACACTCCAGGCTGGGAGGAGAAAGCAGAAAATGAAGTCTCCCACTGCCCAGGTAAGAGACTTGGCTCTGGGGAGATGCAGAAGGGGAAGCAGCAACTCTGACTGTATTTTTCCAAAGAAAATTGTGTTGTAGCTTCATGCTAGATCTGTGGACCCCTCTGAAAAGTGAGGCTGAGGTACTTACAAGGTCAGTCCTGTAACGTTTTAATCATAAGCAAGGGGAGGCTTAGTTTGCAGCTGGTTTAACCCTTGAACTGCCTCTGTGTGATGGCACAAAATGGGATGTAGCAGAGGACAAAAAGCCCTGGTGTCACTGATGAAGTGCTGTGGAAGGTGTCTATGCTTATCAGATGGAGACTGGTAGATTCATCCAGATGCAGACACCTAAATGACACCAGTGTGGATATTTTTCTCTCTGGCTGTGTGTGCACCAACTGGGCCCACTGAGGGAGCTGCACTGGCTTCCCAGCCCATGTCAGACATGGATGGTTTTAGCCCAACAGGCTCCCTGCACCAGTACTGCGTGGTGCTTGGACCACATCTCTGTACCACATGAAGATGTTGTTCACAACCTTTCATTTCTGTTTGGTGGGGTGATGGTTTTTTTTCATTTCAAAGCACCTGAAAGAAGATGCTGTCGTTTAATTTGGTGGGTTTATTCACAGTGTAGCCAGAGTTTGAGTTTTTTGACCTGGTTGCATACCTAGCTATTGGTTCTGAAGACTGGATTTGAGGTTGGTGTGACGTGGAAGTACCTGGTGGTGGCCTGGGAAGCGTGGATCTTGCTGGAGTGGTGTCAGAGGGCTGGGTGAAGCCCTGGGAACCAAAACTGGCACAGACTTAAGGTTGCTGTTTCCTCACAAGGGTTTCTGGAGTGAGTTGTCCCTGCGAGGATAACAGCCTGCCCAGGGAGGTGGTGGGGTCACCATCTGTGGAGGTATTTAAGAAACGTGTAGACATGGTTTTTCAGGGAATTCTCTAGTGCCTGAGATTGTTGGTTTGTGTCTGTTTGGAGGGGGGGGAGTTGTGGTTTGGCTCGATGATCTCAAAGATTCCTTCCAACCATGAAGATTCTGTGAAGACCATCCCTCCCAACAGAGACCACTTCACAGAGATGTACTGGGGACCACGGTTCAGAAAGCTTCTGATTTATTACAGTGGACAGACCTGCCTGGGGAGTAGTTTCTTCAGAACAATAAAAAATTACCAACGATATACTTGTAAATTTTCTCGATGCTAGATATTTACATTGTGCATTTGAAAAATGGTTCTCTTTTGAATGTTTCGTGTTCTCTTGTTTGTTTGGTTGAATTTTTTTAAACCAAAGTTAAATCAGATTTAGGCGAGGGCTGAAGATGAGGCATTCCAGCAACTGCATGATTTTGCTTTTAAGGAGCGTGATGCTTTTATACAAAGAAAAAAAAAAAAAGTAAAGAAAAGCAGATGCTTTTTACCTCTTGTCTTTCCTTTGGCTGAGTAGGTTTTGATTTTATGGCAGGAAATCTTTGACTGTTTGTACTAGTGGGATTCAGCATTTGACTTTATGACTGCAATGCGGGGCTTTTATTAGTAAAACTTAATGTGTAACAGGAGAATTCCGTTGCAGCTACTACTAGACGGGCTTGATTTTGTACAAAATAAGTTTCTACTTCCTTGAAAGCCTTATATAAGCCTTTACTGGGAACGAATCCAGCGCGTTCGATCACAATAAAGGAGCTGCTTCAGAAGGAGAAATAGTCGTAAACAGGTTTATATATAGGACCTGATGTTACACACGCCAAACTTGCTGGAGAAATGTTTCCCTGAGAATCAGTGGTTTTAATACATCCCGTGGGGACCCTGCTGGAGCCAATTCCTGAGCAAACCTGGCGTTGTCGTTGCAGGCAAGGTTTAAACCCCAAGAATGTCTCTCGAATCCTTATCTGCCGAAAGGGCTGGCTGTTGAATGGCTCTTTGCTGTGAGAAAGGCGTTCGATACAAAGGCTCTGAAGCTTTGGCTGGCATCCTCCCTGTGCAAATGTGGGTGTCGTACATGTTCTATGAAGATTTTGGGGTGGTTCGGATCCAGTTCAAGTCGATGGGGAGCAGCTTTACGTGGTTGGATCCCTGGCTTTCATCACCCGATGATTATACATGAGCTCCATCAGCCCCCTCTCGCCCATAGAGCCTGCAGCTGAGCATCAGGAACAATAAAAGGCTGTCGTTTGAGAGCTTCTTCCTCTTCCCAATCGGGCAGGACCCAAAATTATTCCTTGGCAGAGCTCAGGGATGAGGCTTGTGCCTTGTTACAGGTATATTTATGTGAGAACAGGGTTTAGGGAGCTTTGTGTCCCATTCAGCATCTGTGGTCGTGTGCCCTCATGGAGTTTGGGATAGATACAGGGCAAAACACAGAAAGACTCCAGCCTTTGTGATTGATTTTTAAGGATAATTGGCCATTTTGTTCCTCCCCTCCTTCCTAATGAGCTGAATTGTTAAAATATGTTAATGTAAGGAGATACACAAGGAAGGGGTGAAGCAATACGCTGACACGTTGAATAATTAGATCATCTCCTGCGCAGAAGGGGGAAAAAAAAAGTCAAGTACGAAACAGGAACAAGAAGTGCCTCCTTCCCCCCACTGTAGAAGCACCAGGTCTGGCTCATTCTGCATGCAGAAGCAGGTTAGACAATTAAATCTTTAGCATTAATTAATTTTTTGGTGAAATTCCTGGAGATTCAAAGTGTCGTGTGTTTTCTGTCTCTGTCTTCTGAATTCTCTGCTGGTTTTTTGGGAGAAGTTGGGAATCTGGTTGCGGGGGGCTGAATTCCCGAGCTGCCTAATTTATGCTGAAACAAACAAACGAAAAAAAAAAGAAAACAAAAAAATGAGTGTTGCTGGATTGAATTTGTAAATACTGGAGCGGTTAATTGGGTCTTTGCAGGAAAATCCTGGTGAATTTTTCTCCTGAATAGGAATTAGATAAAGGGAATTTCCTGAAGAGGCACGGGACAGTGTGGCTGATTTTCTGCTGGCGTTTCGGCAGAGCAGTGTGATTCTTAGATGATTTATTTCTTTGGAATAATAACTGCTTAATAATCAATAGATCCCAGCCCTGCCTGAAGCTGTGCCTGGGGGGGGCAGTGACAGTGCTGAGCCCTCACTGCCATGAGTGAGAACGCCCGGGTTGTGAAGTTTTACTTGTTTGATAAACATAACACTTTGCTTTTGTTCTCTTCCTTAATCGCTTCCTTCGAAGAGTTAACTTCCTAAGCAGCCACAGATTAGTTCTCTCAGTTGTTTTAATTATTTTTCTTGTCACGCACAGTGAAGGGTCTAGTGTTTGTGAAATGTCTTCTCTTTTTTTTTTTTTTTTTTTTTGTTGTTCCCCCCTTGCATGGCATCTTCAGTGATGCTGGCGTTGAAAACCCAGCCAAAACCCTCTCCCATCCTTTTCTTTTTTTTTTTTTTTAACTGAGTTCTCCCTTTTTTGAACGTTAGTGCTACAGAATAGAACGGTTTTCCTTCCGGGGGGGGGTGTGGGGGTCAATTTTGAGGGCTCGGGAATTTTTGGATTCCTCTGTGGGGTCCTGGAGAGATTGTAACGATGGGTTTCCACGTGCTCGGTGCTGAGTAATTTCCTTTTGTATCGCTGACAGGTGACTCAAAGCAGGAGCCAGCAGATGGTCGCGTCGTTAACCGGTGGCCACAGCCCCACCAGAGGAGTTTTGGAATTCCCATCAAAGTCAGGATTAAGCTCAGGATATGCCTGGTGGCACAGAAGGAGCCCTGGGGGAGCGTGGAAGAAGAGGAAATCATTCCCTGCGACTCATCTTGTGGTTGGGTGAGTCAGGGGTCTGCTGTTGGTGGTCAGAAAGGCACGTGGCTGACTCCACCGTCTTTGTGTGCTCTGCAGGATGCAAACTGTCGCTGGAAATTAATTCTGCCCTTCTGATTTTTGTCCAGTGAGTTATTTCCAGAAAGGAGTTACTGTATTTTCTGGAATGAGTATTGTGAAATACTTCTTTTTTTTTGGTTTTTTTTTTTTTTTTTTTTTTTTACAGTGGGCAAGTTTTCAGCTGGTGATTTATCAACAAAGTATTTTACAGGATCATAGTTAAAACCTCCTCTTACAAAAAAAAAAAAAATTAAAATATATATATATATATATATATACACACACACATCCTGTGCAATAGGGAAAGTAAAAGCATCTGAGTTTCCCAACGATGAAGGAATAACCGAAAGAGCTAGTTCTTGGAATAGTAGCTCCATTGGCACTCGGTGGTGATTTCCTGTGCATTTGCTGCGAGAGTCGCGCTGCGATGTGAGTAGGTGGTACTAAAGGGTTATTACGAAACCAATTTTCAACCAGACGTTTTGAGTCATGGCTCGGGAAGAGGGATAGCAGCTTCAGAGCTTTCTCTTTGTTCGAGCAGCGCTCCTGAAAACGCACACGCGGGATATTATTCTTTTGCTTGCCCGGAACAAGGCAGACTGGGAATAGGTTTGGAATTCCATCAAGTGCCCTTCTCCTTCCCCGCTCCATCGCGAGGATGGGAGAGGAGAACGTGGGCTGGGAGGCAGTGCAAGGTGCACAAGGAGCAGTTTCCTGGCTGTTTCTCCAATCGTAAGTATTTTCTCCTGCTTTTTTCACCCCCCTCCCCAGACGCGAGAGACAAAATGGAGTTGCGTCAGGACGGGTGCCTGTGCCAAGATGAGGTGGTGGTTTTGGAGCGGTTTGGTTCTGCTCTGGAAGCAGATGGGCTGCCACTGGCAGGAGACAGTTGGTGTCTCCATCACTAAAAAAAAAAAAAAAATTTAAAAAAAAAATAAAAATGGGGGGGTGTTTAAGGGAATTGGTCTGGCTCCTAAACCGAAGGATTGTTGACCTACTGACTCAGTTATGAAGCATTAGGGAAGCAGTCTTCCTGTGGTTTCTTTTGTTGGTGGCAGCTTCAGAAGACGCCTGGGAGCTTAGGGGTATGACTAGCAAAGGAGAGAGATGGTTCTGGTACCTGCTGCCTGTGGGATTTATTCAGTGCCAGGAAGGAGCTGAGGTGCTGACTGCTGAATTGCACCTGAACTTGATTTCTGATGCTTCTCCTGATAACGCACTGGTAAGTTTATATACTCCTCTTTTTCGGTCCTGAGATGGTATCTGGCTAAATGGAACTGAAGGAAAGCTCTAACAGCTTTCTGAATGTGGCAACTCATCTTTTTTCACTGGAGCAGCTTTTATGGGAAACACTAACTGGGCTGCTGCAGTTCAGGGATCTGTAAATAAGGGGGGAAACTTTGTTGATCGGGTCAACAAAAACAATTGGAAATTGCTCTTTCCTCCCACCTTTAACCTACGAACCTTTGCTAGTGCTGGTAGTAAGCAGAGAGGATGGGCCAGCCCTCAGCTTTGGGATCCTGTCCTCCTGGATGCTGTGATTCTTCTGTTAGGCTTTGCTGAATGAACAAGGCTTGGGTTTACTTGAATTTCACGTGAAAATCAGATGTTGGTCCCTGGAATTAAATCTAATGATATTTTTCCTAAAATGTGCCTAGAATAGAAACAGCGTTGGTTTTAAGTGGCTCTGTTAATCCCAAGAAAGAAAAAAAATAAATCTATCAATTAGTGTTTTTT
>BJBW01000437.1:0-29027 GCA_004320125.1 Scolopax mira
GGGGGGGGCAAGGACCATCTGTCAGTCTGGTTTTGGTAGAGTCAGCTGAAACCAGGACAACGCTTGCATCGCCTGCAGGGAAACAGAATCTCCCCTGGTTTGTGAGACCTGGTGGCACTTTTCAGCTGCTCTGGTCCCCCCTGTGCCCCCCAGCCCCTTGGCTGAGTGCTGCCATGGCCGGCGTGTTGGGGCTGGGATGAGGACCAGCCACATGCATGAGATGGGACGGAGGTTTCTCTTCCCCTCCTTTCCCCCCTGTGAGTCGTTTCTCTCTCACTCTCCTCTGCCACCCTCCCTCCCACTGAGTCACTTTGGATCTGCTGCAGTGGTGGTGACTCCCAGTGACACAGAACTTCAGGGAGGCAGGTACCCACCCCTAATATTTTGGGCTGCTCTGGGGCAAGGGGGAGCACTGGCCCAACAGACCCAAGGCATGATTCTCTGCTCTGCCCCGTCATTTGCTTGGAAAAAGGTTGCCTTTGCTCTCCAGGACTTCGGAAATGGCTTCAAAAGCTGCACATCCTGGAAGAACACATCCCAGAGCTGCCTTGCTAACACTTGGCTACTTCAGCTGAAATACCTTGGGCGATGCTTTTCCTTTACTGCAGCCCTGACAGGCTCCTGTTTGGATTTGAGCTGCGAGGAATGTCCTGGAGAGCCTCGGGAGCCCCTCTGCCCCGGCGGCGCTTCTGCCGGGAAGGGAGGTCCTATCGGAGCCACTCTCGGGAAACCTCCTGGAATTTTGGTCTCGAGCTGCTTGATCCTTGTTTGCCCCGCTCTTGAGTTCTCCGTTGGAATAGGTAATGATCCTCCAGGCTCCCAAATGTCCATTTTTTTAAGCTTTTCCGCGAAACGGGGTTAAGAGTCTTATTGAAAATAAAGCTGAGGAAAACCGCCTGCAAAAGCTATGACTTCTGAAAACAGGCTGATTTTGCCAAGAACTGGAGCATTGACAACACCGAAGTGACTAAGCATCTCGTGCTTTACTTTCAATAAGGAAAAGAAGCAGCTGATTGAATTTGGATTTATGCTGGGGTGTATCCTGCCCCTCTTCCCTTTCTCCTGGAAAGAGAAGGCTTCAGCTCATCCCTGATTTTGTTAATTAGCAGGCAGCATTGACGGGCTCTGTGCACTGGGTAAGAGCAGGGAAGGAAACTCTTTTCCACTTTTTCATTCGTCTTCCTGGTCACCTCTGCTGGCGAGACGTGCTGGGAGCAGCCCCCAGCCATCCCTTCCAGCACTGGTGAGATCACAAGGTTTGGGATTGAGAGGGTGTGAAAGGAAGAGCTAATCCACTGCCTGGCACAGCCCAGCCTGCGGCTACCCAGTTTAGAGGGGTTTTTTTTGTGTTTTTCAGACAAAAAGGAACTCTCACAAATTTCCATTTTTCTCTTGCGTTTAAAAGGGATTGTTTTTAAATTGATATTTCCCTTCTGTCCCCTCCCTTCTTCCTCCCTTAAGTCGAAGCTGTGACCGCAGACCTTGAAGAGCTGCTGGCAGCTGCCACGGACCAGAGAGGGCTGGCTGGGGAGACGTGCTAAAAGACACAGCCTGGCCAAATCTGTCAGCCCTGCGGGTCAGCAGGGGCCTGCACATGCTCTTCAGCCTAGTCCTCTGCTTTTTTTGCAAGGCTTTCAGCAACGTGCTAGAGATTAAACATCGCAGCCCAGGGCTGTGCTTGGTCTCTGGTTATGCACCATCCCTGGAGATGTTCAAGGCCGGGTTGGATGGGGCTTGGAGCAACCTGGTCTGGTGGGAGATGTCCCTGCCCAGGGCACAGGGGTTGGAACTTGATGATCTTTAAGGTCCCTTCCAACTCCAACCATTCTATGATTCTATGTACGCCTGAGCCTGGAGAGCCAGCTTGGACTGGGTAGCACTGGGAGACCAGGAGAATCCTTCAGAGCAGCTCTGGGGGTTAGTGCACAGACACACGTGTGTCTTTGCATGGACAAAGCCTGGGTGTAGATAAGTGGGCGAACTCAGTGAGTAACCCCCGCAGGGAGAGTGCTACCAGTTCCTGACGCAGGAAGAACCACACAACTGTCTGCTGCCTTCCAGTTTGCCAGCAGGCTTGCACCTGGCCCTGAGCACTGCCCTAAAGGAGAAGATGTACCTCAGAACAGCATTTCTGTTTTCACCATTCTTGCGAAGGGCAGTTTAGAGAAGAGTTGAGAGGTGGGACGGAGAATTGTTCTATCTAAACCCATTTGCAGGGATCTGCAGTTGGTTAAATTGCGGGTAGATCTTCAGAGCTGGAAGTCAGTAGGTGCTCATGCAGGTGGTGTCCTCTGCAGCGGTCTGAATGTATTCTATTTATTGCTTCGTGTTTATAAATGGCTGCCTCTTTATAGGCAGCGAGCGTTTGAAAGAGTGCTCTTGATCCTGTGGTATCTCTCCCACACCTGCACACCTTCTGCAGTTATTCTGCCGTCTTCGCACGGAAACACGGTGTTTGTGTGAAGCCTTTGAATGAAAGCGCCTCCTGTCACCTCTGCTTACCTCAAATAAGCTTTCTGGTTCAGCACTGAAATGAAACCATCTGGAAAAAGAATCTCCTGATAAAATACCCCTCTTAATTTAAAGGAGTTGCACATTTGAAATGTGTAGATCTTCTGTGGGAACACACTGGTTTCATCAACATTTTCAAGTCATGCAGCTGCACTGTTTTAATCAAGTCAACATTCTTCCTTTGGGCTTTACGTTATGGCTTTGATTGAAATAAATCACTCTGAGTATATTGTTTTGCAAAAATGTCAGAATTTATAACTTTTTTGGCCCCAGACATAATTGAAGTAAGCTTTTTGAAATCTTGTTTTGTTCTACCCTCTTGCCCTGCTAGGAGACAGGAATATGATGTTTTTCAGCCATGGATAGTTAGGATTTTGATGGTTGCTGCTGTTAGCCTTGGATGGCGGGTCACACAGACACTGGTTTTGTCTGCAATGCGAACCGTTCTCATTCCTTTTCTGTGAAGATATGTGCCTGGAGTTCATGTTCATTTGGACTCCTACTTTTTTCCATAAGGTGTAGTTGCTTTGCCTTTCCTAGGAATCATTTTTAAAGAAGGAATTGAGGACTAAGGACTTCCTTTGTGGTCTGACCATCCTCTATTTACTCCTGATTTACCTCTCCGGTTTGCTTCTGTTGACTTTGAGGGACTTAGTCCCAATCCAGAAACCCACCTGGACACGTTCCCGTGCAACCTGCTCTGGGTGCTTTGACAGGGGAGTTGGACTGGATGATCTCCAGAGGTCCCTTCCCACCCAATACCATTCTGTGATTTTGCGATCCCTTCCATGTGTGACTGTGTGCATGCAACTGGCAACAGCTACTTCAACAGTGGCCCAGTATGACCCCACTGAAGCCACAAGGGTCAGCACCTGAACCTAAGGAGAGCAGGAGATGCAGCACAGCAGGTTAGAAACCCCACGAAGGACAGGAATTGAAGCCTTCTGGGTCACGAAACACTGCCTGAGGAGTGGGCTGACACTGGGGTTATCACATCTTGCTGGAGAGCTCTGAAAGGCTTGGAACAGAGACTTTGAAAAGACCTTTTTTGAGGCGTGCAGGGCTTAATTTCTTGTGACATCCCACCCAACTGAGCAGCAAAAGTCAATGACACTGATGAGAGCGGGGAAAGGAGAGAGTCAAGAGTGAAAAGATCCAGTTCTCATTTAGGTGAAGCCATTGCATCTTATCCCAGTTGTGTAAAAGGACATTAAAGAAAGCGTTAAAATAGTTAACGGAAACAGATTACTGCAGTAATATCTACTGATATTAAACTCCCTTGTCCTCCAGAGAGAGTGCATTTTTTCTGCTCTTGGTGCAGGCGCCTTAATTTCACAGCTCCACCTTTTGATGCCATTAGCAAGTAATTAGTGGCCATCCCCAGAGCCTGGTTCCAGGCTCCCTTCGGAGGGACCGTGTTCTCAGGGGAGCTCAGTAGCCATGTCTGCCCGCTTCACTCCAAGCTGGGGTTTCTCCGTGCCCGAGGTAGAGGCTGTTTCTTTGATAGGCAAGTTTATGGGGGGGTGGGGGGGGAGGAGGGGGAGCCATGGGTGTGGGGCACAGAGGGAGAAAAGCACAGGGAAAATGCAATGGTTTGAAGGAATAAAAAGTGATACTTTTGTTGGAATCACTACTACACCAAAACCAAAATGTCTCTGATGAAGGAAAGGGAGCCCAAAGATAGGGAGGATTGTGGTGCTATCAACAGAAAAAGGGTTGATAAGGATTTCCGCCTTATCAGTTTGAGGTTGGTGGAACCACGTGTTGAGAGATGTTGGAAATGATCAAAAGAGAGAGGACAGAGAGGGACTGAGCAAGGCGTTGAGCAGAAAGTGTGAGAGGCGGGGAGCAGGGCCAGGGCTGGTGGGAGAGGGGCTGCGGGCTCTCTCGGGGGGCGAGAGGCAAGGGGGCAAGGAGAGGGACACGTGAAAAACCGGAGGTAACCTGGTGACCAAACCAACCCTGGGACTGAACAGGGGTGCAGCTGAGGAGGGGAGGAGGTGAGGGCAGGGGAGGAGGTAACTGTAAAGAGGAGGGCAGCGAAGCGGCTCCTTTCAGGAAAATGGGACTGAGCCATGATAAACTCTCAGCTGTGGTTGGAACGTCCAGGAGTGCTGGATATCCAGTGTGACTGGCTTTCTGCTTCTTGCTTAAGGATACCAGGTAATTCGGGGGGGGGGGGGGTGTGTGTTTGAGTTCATGCCTGAGGAGCGAGTGCTTGTTTTGGGCAGGCAATTCCCAGGGTGTCCTCCTCCTGTTGTCACGAGGTCAAGCTGCTGAAGCGTTAAAACCAGGAGGTACCAATGGGAGGGGATGGTGACAAAATCCTGCTGTGGGACCCTTACAGAAGCAGCTTGTCTTTAATCGTCCTTCCTTTCATTATTTCCCAGCTAACGCTGTGTAATAATTACAAATTTGGATTACCTGGAAAAGCTGCTGAAAGCGGGATAAATTATTAATTCCCAGGCTGGATTCTGAAGAATTAATTTGAGCCTTGTGTGTTGAAAATTCTCTTTCATATGAAATGTCCTGATTTTGGGAGCAGTTCTGGAAAAGTGAGATCCTTCCAAGCAGTTACACTTTCTGACAATTTTATTTTTCTGTCAATTAGTATCCTTTAGCACACTCAGCCAATATACTCAAATTAGTAGTAGAAAACACAGGTTTTTTTTAAGAATTCTCTCTCTGTACGACGTACTGAAGTAATTCAAATTCCGGGGCAGGACTATGGAAATTCTTAGCACAGTTTGTCCGTATCTTATCAGAACAGGCACGCTTTTCCCACGGCCTGGCCGCTTTCCAGCAGCGCCGAAGCAGACTCCTTGGGAGCCCAGTTTGAATGGGAGAAGTAATCTTTCTGAATGAATTCTCTGGCAGGATTCCCGTTGCGTGTGTGGTTTATTGTTCTGGGTGATGTGACTACATTGCACCCCCTAGATAAATGTTTCGGGGTCTTTATTTTGTGATGACGGGAGGGGTTCTGGAAAAATAATCAGATTGCTAATTCTGTAAAATTCTATAGGCAAACATTTTTCTGTTTTAACTACGTTTCCACGTTGATTGTGTAGCTTTTTGAGCCTGCTTTTGATCTAAAGGACAACAGCTGATTTACTTTAACTCTTAAGCTTTTCGAGGTCAAGGGGCTTAGTAATAAAAAAGCAAACTGCTTTCTTTTCCTCGATGCATTTTAACAAAGCGCTATTAAGCCAATTCTTTTATATATGTGTAATTATTATTTTTTTATTATTATTTTTTTCCCATTCATAGTGTAGTGATTCACTATAAAGCATTGGTGGTGAATCCACAGTTGGTGTGAGCCTCCACTGCACCTCCAGCTGTAACTCCAGTGAAGTCAGAGCGGATCCCTCTGGGCCCTGCTTGTGAGCTGGGGGTCTAATATCTGGCACAGGATGGCTATTGCGACGTGTAACCACACACTGATCACAATACACAAAGAAGTTCTATTTTAGCACTGCTGGGTCAAAAAAAAAGACAAAAAAGACTCTAATGCCAAAGACTGACGTGCAACCGATTGCAGAAAAAAACCCTTTTATTTTGAGTGAACGTGTGCACAGATAGATTCTCACATCTCAAGGCTAAGTTTTGTCTAAGAAAGATCTTTAAGGTTTGGGTCTTTGTAATTGAAACATAAAGAATATTTATCTTAAACTTACATCTGCAGAGGAAGAACTGTGTATTTACTGCTTATCTGCCAAAAAATCTTTCTCTTTTTAGCTGGAAAGACTAACAAAAAGCCATTGAAGTATAAAGACCTTTTTTAATTGAAATATAAGTACATTTTGTGAACAGATTCAAAAGAGAACAGCCACAAACTTTTTTTCTCTTTCTTTTCTTTCTCTTCCTTCCTTTCCTTCTTTCCTTCCTTCCTTTCTTTCTTTCTTGCTTTCTTGCTTTTCTTGCTTTTCTTTCTTTCTTTTTTAAGAACAGGGGTAGGGGGGAAACATGCAACTCCAGACTTAGTGCCTACAATGCTTGGAAGACATTATGATTAATTTCGTACTTGCGTTTCCAGATGTTGGATTTTGTCCCAACTTTTAAAGACCTCTAATGTTTACCAGGATGTGTGCTGAGTATAGTCTTTAACAGAGTTTTCTTTCATAACTCTAGGATCCATGAGAAAAGGTAACTTGGGAAAACATTGAGGATTCAGAGCTGAGTCTACAGCCTTCTAGGAAAAAACCAAACCAATTACAAGTGCAAGTTTGGAGTGAAGCTGTATTTGTTTGGGAAGACTATGGGTGGGTACCAGCTGAGCTGTTTGAGTGCCATCCTCCTTGTGCTGCTGTGGGCCGGCGTTTCCCATGCGCAGAGGGACTGCACGGGCGCCGAGTGCCAGCCCCTGGACAACTGCATCGAGGACGTGCTGGAGCCCGGCGAGTGCTGTGCCACGTGCCTGCAGCACGGCTGCACCTGCGAGGGCTACCAGTACTACGACTGCGTCAACGTGGGCTTCATCAACGGCAAAGTGCCCGAAGGGCAGTCCTACTTCGTGGACTTTGGAAGCACCGAGTGCTCGTGCCCTAAGGGAGGAGGCAAGATCAGCTGCCAGTTCATGCTGTGCCCAGAGCTGCCCCCCAACTGCATTGACGCAGTGGTGCCAGCTGATGGCTGTCCTCAGTGTGGGAGAATAGGTTGCCTCCACGAGGGCCAGAAGTACGTAGCGGGGCACACCTTCCACATGCCCCCCTGCAAGGTTTGCCATTGCCCCAACGCCGGAGGTGAGCTGATGTGCTACCAGCTTCCTGACTGTAACGCCTTCGCCTTAAACACTGCAAGCCCAATAGATGCTGAGGACAGCGAATCAGAGAGGCACTACGATGATCCCTACAGCTACGACCAGGAGGCACCAGAAGGAGACAACACCCAGGTGGAGTCTCCAAAAAAATACAGGAGTTATTCGTCCCACCTAGAGCAAGAGAGCATCAGCCAAGAGCAGAGCGAGGATTATGACTACCTGCCAGCCAGCATTGCTCCTTCAGCTTCAGCTCCGGCCAATCTGTACACCGAGGAAACAGCCGCGCCACTCACCACACCAGTGGCCATGGTCCCCTCTGAAATTCGCAGTGCCACAGACAGAAATGAGAGAAAGAGGGTGCCTCGCACCACTGCAGCGTCCCTCCAACAAGTGACGCACAAGGAAGCACCAGTAACTACCAGTGCTCTGCCAGAGCACACAACGGCCACCACTGAGACACCCAAGCACCCGGAGGAACCAGAGAGGAGACCAAAAGGGAAGCCAGGGGACAAAGAGAGGCATGAGCAAGAACGAGCCCCCCACTCTAAAATAAAAAAGCATGCCAGAAAAGAAGAGGCAGGGAACAGCATGTCCGTAGGCTTCGAAGAGGGGAATTTAACAGAGCCGAGTTGGTCAAAATCTTCTCATGAAACGCATGAGGGAAATGCTTTCCCCAAGGTAAAGTTCAGCGCGACAACCTCCCCTCCTGTTGCTCTGAAGGAAGACCGCAGTCAGTCATCCCAAAAGCAGTCACAGACGCTTTATCGGTACCATCCCGAGGAAGACGGGGACCCCAACTCCATTCACGCTAACCCCAGGTTGCCAGAAGGTAAGACCTGCTTCCAGTGCAGATGTCTAGACAGCACTTACTCATCAGATCATTGGTGCATGTCCACTGGTTTGTTCTTCTTACTGCTCCACACGGGCATGAAATGCAACAATCCTTCGGTTGCTTTCTTCCATCTCTTTCGCGAGATGGTTTGTGGTTTGTTTGACATAATAGATACCATTTCACTCTTGCCTACCTTGCTTTGATTTTGCAGACTCTGGCTGGTGTTTTCTGGTATTTTATTATTTCTCGTGATGATTTGTTAAATGATTTGTCCGACTTTTTCCTTCCATTTCTTGCTTTTAATTTCTAGTGTGACGTTAGAGAAACATCTTAACTCTACACAAAAGGATTTAGTTATCTGCTTGGATCCTCCAGTTCCCAACTGAATGTAATCACATTTGTAGCCTTTGTCTTTTGCTGGGGAGGAAGTGAAACAGTTGTGCTCCTGCTACAAAAATATTTACAGCACTTGTTGTAATATTTATCCTATGGTTGAAAGGCTGTCTGAGCTTGTTAGTGCAAGACTTGATAGATACACTCAAATACCCCCGAGAACTATTAGGGAGAAAAAGGACTGCCTCTTGCTTGGTGTTTTTTGGGGGCTGGAAGTTTATGATGTTTATGATCCACTGTGGCAAGTGTACGTAATTCCTCGCTGCCTCTGGATTCTTCTTGACATCTGCAGTGAATGTTGATTATACGCTTTACGCAATGCTCATTACTGTAATGAATGCAAACTTCATTGCTATAAATTAGCACATGCACAGCTCATATTTCCAATTCATTTTTCATCAAATCAAGAGTAATATCTCCTTTTTCAAGATGTGGCACAAAATGTTCTCATGAGACTCCGATGTGTAATGCTTGCAGTCTGAGAAGGGAATACTGATTACTCCCTAGATGGTGGTATTTCCTCCTGGGTTATCTGGGTAGCCCTTAAACATCTTGAGCTGCCTGGCCCATCAACTCAAGAAGTTTGAGGGGAGACAGGAGGAGAGCAGATCTGGAGCTGAGACTCTGGGTCCCAACAAGAACAGCACCAGCACCCTGTGACTGTTTAGTCATACAGAAGATGTGTGAGGTCCACGGATGGAGATAGTAGCCTTTGTCTTCCACTTATGTTTTTGTTGTAAATGTTGACCTTACAATTCATCATAGCAGCTACAATCCAAGTCAGACCTTGACTTCTTGATTTCACCAAAACAATGATCTAGAAATTGGTCTTACCTGAAGACCCTTACTGCATCATAGGGTTAAACAGGCAATGTTTGAATGCAATGCCTTGATTTGAGAAAATACGCAATCAGCATACATACCAGCCAGAGCCATGTCATTAGCAAGTGTAGACTTAAAAAAATTATTTAATAGATGATAGTTAATGTGTTCCATGCCTAACCTCTGTGCCTTCATGGATGCCTGTTATATTTTACTTCTAGCTCCTTTTGTTATGTGAAAGAGGAATCAAACCAGGGGGGCTGGCTGATTATCCTGGGGAAGCAGTGAACTGATTCGAGCCTTCCAGTTTGTGTAACCTGAATAAAAGGGTCTGTCCGTAACATCTTCATCTGCTCTCTGCTGCTTGTCAGACACAGGTCTTGTTGGGGTTTGGATTAGGTCGGGATCCCTGTTGGTCAGGAGCAAGATGCAATGGATGTCATGTCAGGCATGAATTGTCTAGCCTACAGAAACAGGCTTGGACATCACTGGATGCCATTTTTGCCTTAGTTGAGATATATGTGTGTATATATATATATATGTATATATATATCTGATACATTACATACACACACATATATATATATCATTTCCTTTAATATTCTAGAAGTAGAAATGAGAATAAGTAGCCCTGCTCTCTGGCTGTGGACAATGCAGCTCTGAGGTTCTGTGGCCCAGGGAGCTGCTGCACGTCCTGGGGACGAGTGCCCGTGTCACTGCACTGTGTGTGTCACCCCGCAGCCACTGGCCCATGGGGCCAGGCTGGCCAGCCCCGCTCTGCTCCACTGTTCCCATGAGGAAGAGTTGGTGGGAGCAGAACTTTAGAGGTCATAAAGAACTACAGAACCTTCTCCAAAAATCAGGAATTGGGTCCAAACAATCCCCTGCAGTGCTAGAGGCTTGGGGAAGAATGGCTGGAGATCTGCCTGGCAGAAAAGGACCTGGGGGTGTTGGTCAACTTTTGGCTGAACAGGAACCAGCAGTGTGCCCAAGTGGCTAAACTGGCCACCAGCATCCTGGCTTGTGTCAGGAACACCATGGTGAGTAGGACCCAAGAGGTGATTGTCCCCCTGTACTGGGCACTGGTGAGACCCCACCTTGAGGGCTCGGTCCAGTCTTGGGCTCCTTAGCACAAGAAAGACATTGAGGGGCTGGAGCGGGTGCAGAGAAGGGCAATGAAGCTGGTGAGGGGTCTGAAGAGTAAGTCTGGGATTGTTCAGTCTGGGGAAGAGGAGACTGAGGGGAGACCTCTCGTTCTCTCCAACTCCCTGAAAGGAGGGTGTAGAGAGGTGGGGGTCAGTTTCTTCTCCCAGGGCACAGATGATAGGACAAGGGGTCATGGCTTCAAGTTGTTCCAGAGGAGGCTCAGGTTAGATATTAGGAAATGTTTCTTTCCTGAAAGGGTTGTCAGGCATTGGAATGGGCTGCCCAGGGAGGTGGTTGAGGCACCATCCCTGGAGGTGTTCAAGAGATGAGTTGACATCCGCAGGATATGGATTAGTGTTGGGTTGGTGTTGTTTGGATGTGAGGTGTGGTTTGTGTATTGTTGTTGGGGTTTTTTTTTTTTGGTTTTCTTTTTCTTTCTTCATTGGTTGGACTAGATGATCTTAAATGATCCCCTCCAACCTAGGTGATTCTGTGATTCTGTGAATACACCTTGGTGTGGTGAGGGTAGGCACTCATCCCTTGGGACTGCTGGGTTTTCACTTTGTTGTGGTGTTGTTGTTTTAATTGACATGGTTGTGACTCATGTGAGTAGATCCATATGTTTCAAGTAATAAAACACATACATCTTCTGTCTCTTTGGTGACTTCTGGACCAGTGACAGAGGGTGAATGAAGGTATTGTGTCCAGCTTTGGAATCCTCAGCACAGGAAGGACATGGATCTGTGGGAATGGGTCCAGAGGGGGACTGCGAGGATGATCAGAGGGATGGAGCACCTCTGCTATGAAGACAGGCTGAGAGAGTTGGGGTTGTTCAGCCTGGAGAAGAGAAGGCTCCAGGGAGACATTAGAGCAGCTTTCCAATATCTGTAGGGAGCTACAGCAGAGCTGGGGAGGGACTCATTGTCAGGAAGTGCAGTGACAGGACAAGGAGCAACAGTTTTAAATTGGAAGAGGGAAGATTTAGATTAGAAATTTTAGAAATAAATTTTTTGCTTTGAGGGTGGTGAGACCCTGTCCCAGAGAAGCTGCCCCATCCCTGGAAGTGTTTAAGACCAGGTTGGATGGGGCTTTGAGCAACCTGGTCTGGTGGAAGATGTCTCTGCCCAGGGCAGGGCGGTTGGAACTAGCTGATCTTTAAGGTCTTTGAGGTCCTTTCCAACTCTAACCATTCTATTATTCCGTGATCTTACCTTGATCTTGTCATAAGAGCAACAACCAGAGTTTTATTTTTTTTATTTGCTATTTTCTCATCCTGAAAATGCCCTTAACATGGGAGGGTTGAGCAAAACATCTGTGAAGATCTTACTGTCAAGTTTTGTTATGATTATCCCACTTTTTTCCTGTTTCCCTATGCTCTGGCGTAGGCCAGTTTCTTAGGTGCATCCAAGAGCACCGTTTCTTCGTGACTCAGGCAGCAAACAGCTTCATTGTGAATGTTTTATGGTTTGCGTTCTGGTTTTGGCAGGCTGAATAGCAATTTCTGTATAGCTGGAGCTGTTGTATTTCAGAATAGAGGTATTTCCAACCAGTTGTGAATGAGTTTATCACGGTCATTTTTAGAGATAAGGATAATTTCTCTCCAAACTGAAGTAAATTGCACCAAGTAGATATTTGTGAGATGAGTTTGGTGGATGTGAGACTGGCATTTATTGGTAGGAGGCACAGGGAAGTTCTCCTGTAACTTTTAATGATGTAGTAAAGCTCTCAAACATCCCATCTATCACATGTTTGCTGATACTGGGGCTCAGGAAGAAAGACAGCATTGAATTTTCTAACTGAGAACAAATGGAAAACAAGAGATCCCCCAACGAGGGCTGGCTGACGCTCCAGAGGGCTGCACTGCCATCCAGCATGACCTGAACAGGCTGGAGAGCTGTGCAAGGAAGAACCTCATGAGGTTCAACAAGATAAAACGTAAGGTCCTGCACCTGGGGAGGAAGAATCCCAGGCACCAATACAGGTTAGGGATGGATCTTCTGGGAAGCACTACTGAGGAGAAGGATCTGGGAGTCCTGATAGATAGCACCCTCTCCATGAGCCAGCAATGTGCCCTTGTTGCCAAGAGAGCCAATGGGATCCTGGGCTGCATAGGAAAGAGTGTGGCCAGTAGGTCGAGGGAGGTCATTCTCCCTTTCTACATTGATGAGGCCACAACTGGAATACTGCATCCAGTTCTGGGCCTCCCAGTTCAAGAGGGACAAGGAACTACTGGCAAGAGTCCAGCGCAGGGCAACAAAGATGATTCAGGGATTGGAGCATCTCCCTGATGAGGAAAGGCTCAAGGAGCTGGGACTCTTTAGCCTGGAGAAGAGAAGGCTGAAGGGAGACCTTATTCATGTTTATAAGTATCTAAAGGGTGGGTTAAAGGAGAGTCGGACTCTTCCGTGTTTCCAAGTGGCAGGACAAGGGGCAACGGGCAGAAGCTGGAACATGGGAAGTTCCACTCAAATATGAGGAAAACCTTGTTTCTGGTGAGGGTGGCAGAGCCCTGGAAGAGGCTGCCCAGGGAGGGTGTGGAGTCCCTTTCTCTGGAGATCTTCAAGCTCTGCCTGGGCAATCCTGAGGGATGTGCTCTGGGCAGCCCTGCTTTGGCAGAGGAGTCGGACTGGATGATCTCCAGAGGTCTCTTCCAACTCTGACAATTCCATGATTCCATGATTCAGAAAGCAGAGTTGAGGTGGGGGGTTCCAAAGCTTTCCCTGAGCACGCTGACCCTTCATCCCTCCTCCTGTAGCCCTACCATCCACTGCGGGTGGGAGAATTCTGTGGAGGCTGCTTTGGAAACACAAGCTCTTTGCAGTTACTTCATATTTTTTGGTATCAGGTGAAGTGTTCTTTCACATTTACTTGAATTGCCCCAGGCTTCATCCTGTGCTGTCTGCTGCATCCCTCTTCTGTCTGCAACAGGAGGTAAGCATCTTTGAGCCCTCAGAACTAGGATAACTGAGGAATGAAAATAAACCTCTAGAGAGTGGAGTGCAGGGAAAAAAAGCCTCTAGGACAGTAAATGTGAGTCTGCATGAATTATGGCCCTGGGTGACAGCGTTGTCTCTTTGATAGTTACAGTTCAGAGTAAGATTATGGAGGAAGATAGCGTGAGCAGGCTGCTTATAGAAAGAAGAGGAATAAGACACTAAAAAATTAAGAAGCATTTTAAAAGGGAAACACAAATACATTGTAGCTCTTCTGCCAAAAATGGCATTCACACCCTTATGGGTAGCTGGATGGAGTTTGGGAGAAAAAGGGAAAAAATACAGCAGTTTTATTTCCTGATTGAAAAATACCATGTATGGCGTGTGAGGGGCTGATCCTCTCACAGCTTCTGATGCACAAATGTTTCCTGGACCCCGTCCCTCGCTCCCCTCCGTGCCCATGGCTCGCCCAGCCTTGCTGGCCCAGCTGGTGGCAAAGCTGGGAGCAGCTCGTGCAGGGATCTCTCTGGGACCAGCTGGCAGGGCTGGGCTAGTGGCCACT
Source organism: Scolopax mira (assembly GCA_004320125.1). NCBI lineage: Eukaryota > Metazoa > Chordata > Aves > Charadriiformes > Scolopacidae > Scolopax > Scolopax mira. The sequence goes on from BJBW01000437.1 coordinate 13,956, forward strand.
GCCAGCCAGCCCTGCTGACCATATGTGCCTGAGCGGAGCGTTGCAGGATGAAGTGTGGCTGGGTCCCTGCCCTGCACACAGCATTTGGTGCAGTAGTGACCACACTTGTGTATCCCTGTGTTTTCACTTGTCTTCCTTCCCACGTCTGAAAGGACAAGGAGGGGCAGAGGCTGGAGAGCAAGGGGAAGGGAACCTCTTGTGCTGGGACGGGCCCTCTGGGCACTTTTAATTTTGACAAGATCAGTAATTTCGAGTGTGTGCACACTAAACGCATATAAATATGTGGCATGTATTTGTGAGTGAAGGGTGGAAGGGAAACCAAAGCCTGCCCCAACATACATTCAGACTAAGTGTTTGCAGCCTCTGAAAGAAACAGTAGCCAAAGGTCTCAATTCTCCAGGCACCGGGCTACCAGATGTGGCCTGGTTTCTGAAGCTCTTCCTTGCAGTGGATGCAATGTTTGGCCCCTGTGAAGTGCTTTGACTAGTCCCCAGCAGGAATTGGAGCAGGAATCGGGAGGGCTGGTCTAACCTGCTGGTCTGGGCATGCTGGCAGCAGCTGAGCTTTGAGTATCCAGCCTTGCCTTGCCCAGGAGCATAATTTTGGGGCCACTGTTGATGTTTTGGTGTTTGTGTCTCACTGATGTCTCTGGACATGTTGCTCCCTGACTGCTGCTTGCCTCTTTGTCTTTTGGAAACTACTTTGGGTCAGAGCACTGCTGCTGGTTTTCCAGCTGGCTGGGCTTCAGGTTGCCTCTCAAAGCTGCAGGCTCTGAACTCGGAACATTATTCTTTCCAAGAATCCTCCTGCTGAACCCAAGCCCTCCTCAACGCAGACCTTCTTCCGTTCATCCTGTGCATCTCCGTGCTAAAGTGGAGATACTAACCAAAGGGCATGAGCTCCTGGTTGGCAATAGTTTTTTGTCTAGCTGTTATGGTGATATTTTTGTCCTTAACATTTAAAATATGACTATTTGAAGTGGTAGCTGTGTGTTGAACTAGGATCTCATGACCTTTAGATAGAGAATATAGTTTAGAGGGTCCTTTCTTAAAGATGTGGAGGTCTGAAGTGGTGCAAGCACAAGCCTGGTATGCAGAATGGCAAGTTTCAGTGCCATGCTTTGCTAAAAACTGTCTGCAAAACCTGTTACAATCACATGCATGCTGATTTAGAAGAGCCTAAACAACTTGCAGAAATGCTTGGGTCTTGAGGTCTTTTCTTTTTAAACCCCAGTACCTGCCATTCAGGTAATTAGAAATGTTTAAGAAGGTGGCTCTCTTTTCCCGAGTTGCCCTTAAAATGAAGGGAATGAAGGGAACAGGCCCTCCCTTTGTGTGATTTTGTGGACAAGACACTAGGAACCGTGTCAAGCAGATACGATGGGGAGCACGAGGTGGGACAAACGTCTGCATTCCTTCAGATCTTGCTAGTCTTGCCTTCATTAAATACACTCTGAAGGGGAAGGGCTTTCTTTCAGCACCTGGTTCGATGATGAGGTGCACCCAGATTCCCCAGCCCCTGATAGCACAATCTAAACACGGAGTTCCTTCTGCCACAGCACAAGGGCTACTACTTGTGCAGTTGGCTGGAGGAGGTTTTTATAAGGAAATCCCTTGTGTGAAGTGTTGGCACCAAGGGGAGGTGCCGGAGATGTGTGAAGAAGAAGTGAAACTGGATGAACCCTTCACGCCTGGTTGGGGAGTGTATGTTGGCGGTGCCCATGTCCCTTCCTCCGACACAACCCAAAAGGCAACATCTGCACGGGACAGGTTTTCACAGTGACACTGAACACAGACCGAGGTTTTCATCTATCCTTAACTTCATGTGATTTAGTTACCAAGACAGTTTAAATCTTACATGTTGAAGTAATAAATTCAGCTGGAGTTGAGCAGCTAACCTGTAGTGGCATCAAACTGTTTTTTGGAAACCCATCCTGCTATACCTGTTTTGTAGAGGTAAACGTCATCGTTTGGGAAAAGGTAGCTCCATCCACAGTTTGCAACAGCAACATTTGATCTCAATTCTGAAACTAAAACAAGCTGGAGACAAACTATGGAAATAAGATGGGAGTTTTCTCGTGCAAATTAATTAGTCACTCGAAAAGACAAGGCTGTTGAGCTCGCCAGGTTTCTCAAGGGGACTGCATTTGCTGGTTATTTATAGTATGTATCCGAGGGTATTTTTTTTTATATGTACGTTTGATACTTCTTCAGAAAACAGAATTTAAATGAGACTTCTTTGCAGCAGTGTTTGTAGTATTCGCATCGATCACTGAGGAATTACAAAGGACCCTGCATATAGCTCCTTGTTAGAGAAAGGCAAATATAAGTAGTCATTTCTGATCCAAATTTTGTGAGACAATAACCTTTTGAACAGTTTCAAATATGTAGGCCAAATAAATGTAGCTTTCTAGTATATGCTTACTCATGAAAGGATTTGTAATTTCATTACCCTGGGCCTCACAGAGAGCAAAATCTCTTACCTCTTAGGGATTCTTAGGTAACAAGCCAACAGTAATTGGAATTTTATAAAGACACCTTTATGTGTGAGCGGGTTTTATGTTTTATTGACTGTTCCCAGTCTCTGCGCTGTGCCTGAGGTGACCAATTCTCTTCCAAAGCCACCAAAAAAGCCCTAAACTGCCAGCCCCGAGCAGCCGTGCTGTTGGTGCTGAGCCAAAGTCGGAGCTGAAAAATAAGTGTGTGATCTTCAGGGCCAGCAAAACTCCTCTTTAGGCGTTTTCCCCTGTCTTGCCTTTGCCTGGGGGCACAGGGGGCTGTGGTTTTGCATTTGAAAGGGCTGTTTGACCCTAGTTTTGAATTACCAAGTCCTAAAATAAATGTTTATGGCTCCAGCAACTCTGGGCTTAAAATCTTTTAGTAGTATAAACAGTCGCATGAAAGGGGAGGATTTACATCAGTAACTTTTAAAAGATGCTATGAAAAATTGATGCTCTTGTGAGCTGTTTGCTCTGTGTATAACGCACATCTTGAAAATAATGAAAATCATCAGATGAAACCTTGAGTTCTTACCGTTACCATTCACATTATTGCTTGCATCTCCAGCGACCTGGACTGCATGAGGAACAAGTGGTGTACCCCTTTCCAGTAAGGTCATTTGAATTGGGCACCTCTCAAGGATGTGTAAGGTCAGTGCTTAGGATAAGCTTTATTTTGTATGAGGTCACTGTAGAAATCTTAACTCAGGAAGAAGAACTTGCATTTTCTCTCCTGCACCTTTACCTTCCCTGCTTTCTTGGGCTGTTGCTGGACCCCAGTGTGGATTTTCCCCCTCCTCATTTGCTGTGTGTCTCCTCCTCCCCATCCCAGAGCCCTGGAGGAGCCAACTTTCGTGGCTTTACAATCCAGGAAATGTGTCCTTTCTCCTGAAGTCTGCACTCTGGGGTGTGCTGGTGGCTGCAGGTTGGAAATGTAGTGGCAGCCCCTGACTGCATGGCTACAGCCCAGCACGGGGACTTTGTGGCCCAGAGTGGGGTCTTTGTAGCCCAGCGTGGGGTCTTTGTGGCCTGGTGTCGGCCACCAGACACTAGGGACCAGTACAGGAACTCTTTGGGGAGAGCTGCAGGAAAGAAAAGGAGGAAGATTTGCCTCTGGTGGCATTAGGGAAATCAACAAGTTACCTAAAACCAAATAAACCCGAAAATGAGAGTAGGTGCTCAGTATGGGTCATCAGTGAGGACCACGGAAAAGGGACAGCAGAGGGCCAGATGGGCAAAAATGGCATTTGCCATGGATATCATACACAGTCCCTGCAATTTTAAGCCAATTTTACCCAATATATTCTGGCCTTAGTATGTCACTGAGGTGCTCTTGGTGTGTTTTTGTGAGTAATAAGCTCACTAGCAGCGTGTGAGGGCTGCAGTCTGGCAGGGAGCTGGAATAGCACTCACCTCCTCCTTCTGTTCCTGGGGAGCAACACCATCAGCTGTGTTTGGAGCAGGGGAGCTGGGGTCTGACTGGAGCTGGCTCCTACGCCGGGAGCGGAATTGGGAACCAAATGAATGAGCTCTTGCAACACGAACATCTGGCTGTACTTCAGTTTCCTTTTCTTCTCACCTCTCACTATTTATACGTTAGTTTCTGTCTGAGTCTTGAAAGACATTGTATGTGCTACTTTACTGGAATCATTTTCTGAGCCCAAGTTAAGTTGATTAATATTATGGAGTTACACATCTTGTATGAAGCAAAGCATCAAAAGTGCCTCTTGTATTCGTATAGGGGACTTAGGAAGCAATTATATTTTGCTGTCAGTTGTTCGTACCATGGATTTATTATTCTTAATACCAAACCTGCTGTGAGCCAATAGCACATGGCACAGGCAAAAGACATTCCAGAAACACAAACCTTGCTTCAGTGGGGAAGAGAATTTCCTGAAAAGCAAACACTGAAATGAAAAGCATGTCATCTTCTCTCGCTATCCGAGACAGCGGGTGGCCTTGTGTGCCTGGCACAGGCATTGTGTTGAGGATGGGTTTTGCAGAAGACTCGTGTTCAAACTTGTCTGGTTTGTCATTTAAAAAGTAATGTTCACCAATAAAAACATATCTTTTTAAAGAAAATTAGTCTTACTATACATAATGGTCATTTCTTATGACTCTTTCCTATGGAAAGAGCTCTTTTGCATTGAGCAAGCAGAATGGGAAACTTTCCGCTACATTAATGGTCTTTAAGGAATCTTTTTTAAATAATGATTCTGAGAAATCACTAGGAGGACGACTTTTAGATAAGAGTATTAGGCCGATCCGTTATCTGCTTGGTGGCATGGAAAGCCTTACACCCACCCAGCAACTCTGCCAAATGCTGTCAGTATTTGGCTATCAAGCTTTCGTGGATGGCTACTTCTCTCTAACACTCAAGTAGATGCAATTGTAATTCTTCAGCTACCTCTATAAAACATCTTGTTTATAGCCTATAAGCAGCTGAAGACTAGCGTAGTTCTCCTTCTTATCCAAGAATTCTTCCTCTGCAATGTGCATTAATTTTCCTTGTGTTGGAATTGCCTTGCATGAAACTACTAGTAGTTTTCAGTTCCAGATTCAAACCTACACTATTCCAGCCAAATGATTTTGTAAGAGATTTACTCTGAGGAACTGTTTTCATTCAAGATAACATACGCTTTAGTAATGTCTCGTGTATTAATGATAAAATTTGTACTTTTGTTGGTTCTGGATCAAAGTTGATTAGCAGTGTCTTAACTCATGGCACTGAAATCAAAAGAAAAGTTCAGCAAACATCGGCGATGACTGGGTTTTACATTCAAAAGTGACATAAATGTCCGGTTTCAGTCAGCTGGGATTGACTGTGCTCACAAGCAAATTGTGGTTTTGGTTGGATCTTTAAGTGAGTTGGGAGATAAATACGGAGACTTTCCAAGTCCTGCTCACTGGTCTTGGAAATTTGTGTTGTTGCATTGAGCTAACGAATGTGCTTTACATATGTTCTTGAAATACAGACTTTTGCCTTGCTTGGCCTATGGCCGTAGGAAGCAGTTTTCTTGGTGGTGGTGTCTGCACTCTTTCTCCTTTGTGCTTGGCCCTGGGGACAGGAGGAGCAGGTTTATACTGTGGAATGACCATTGTTTATACTGTATTGTTTGTACTGTGGAATGACCCATTGTGGGTCGGACAGGGATGCCACGGCATTAGGTGAAAAATAACCAGTTTAGATTAACAAAGAGTTGTACTTCTGGTTTTCTTATTCTCTATGAATATAACCAACCAGTTAAAAATAAACAGGTGCTTTTGGAGTCAGCCAGTTACATTTGCTTTTCAGTGTGAAGAATTTGGTATGCTGCAAAATTCTGGCATGTGGCAGAAAGGCCAGTTTAGGCTTGCTATTTATCTTCCTGCTCCTGTACTGCGGTGAAATGAGTTTAACACTTTGGGGCTGAAATTAAGCATCCTTTAACCTTCAGGGCTGGTTCCCTGTCCTCACTTGGATGAATGCTGACCTTGCAGAGTCTGGCAGGGCAAACAGCTCATGTGGAAGGGAACGGCCCTGACTTCAAAGGCAGAAGGCTTCATCAGCACCCCTGTTGGTCTGGACGCCTTCAGACTGGGGGATCTGACCTTTATTGGGTAATATTAACGTCCCCCTTTTGGTATGGTGAACAGCTTTATGCAGCCTTGAAATCTGACCCTAGTGTTTCAGAGAGATTGCTCACTGTTACTCAGCTTTTAAATGGAGTCAGTAATACATCTTGAAAAAAAGACTTTGAAGGTCAAATCCTGTCCTGTCAATGCCACATTAACCCCATTAGTTCCAGTAAGTTATATGCTCATTTTAACCGTATTGCTTCCTCCTATATTAGTATTAAAGAGTAAAAGCAATCTTAAGCCTTAGAAATTCTAAAAATGAAATGCTGTCTTTAAGAGAGAACTCCTTACATCTTGCATGAACATACAACAGTTGGTCCCACTTCAGAAGGCTTTCCTTGCAGTCACAAAACTTTGTCTGTTATATTTTTTTGGTCAGACACAAATTCCTTTCCTAGATCTTACAGTTAATGTATAGTAAACAAATACCCCATAAAAACTTGGATCATTATACAAATGCATTGTTATAGCCATTTGTCTTTTTGTTTGTAAACTCCACAAACTGAATGTCTGGAAAATGGATGTTTATGGAGATGCAGTTGATAGCAGTGACTGAGCCCAGGGCTGAGGGGCAGGAATGAGCCCCTCTTCCCCCAGCTGGGTACCTACTGCTCCAGCATCACAAACCACATTCCTTTAGGAAAAAAGAGCTGGTGTTGATGGATGGTGATGCCTGATCCCTACTGGTTTAACAGAACCGAGGTTTACGCTGCTGTGCTTCAAATCCAACACAGAAAAGTCCCGACACCCCCTGGGAGTTAATCATCGTGCACTTCACCCTGGGTATCTGGATTATGGCCGGTTCTGTAGGTGAATATAGCTCTGTCTTTCAGGTATTAGAGACCAATTAATTATTTTGCTACTCTGTAAACCCAGAGTAATTGCATGTCCTACAAATATGTTAGTATGAGAATCGTCCTTGTTTACCTGCCTTCATACCAGGTGAGAATACGGCGCTGCTTGGAGCAAGCCTTGCCTTACTTTGGTGCGACTGCAACACAGGTGGGTCCTGGCACTAGTGAAAAAATCTGCACGGCACATCCATAATTTGTGTTCTTTAATGGCAAGAAACAAAAATATAGAGCCGCTGCAAGATTATAGAGTAAATCCATTTCCTGGAAGGCCAGAGGACCACACTGCTGAAACAGTGATTGATTCCATTCTCAGAGATGAACTGGAGGAGTTTTCTGAAGCTGTCTTGTTTGTTTTGGCTGGCTGTTTGCTGCCACCTTGCTGAGATTTTTCTTTCGCTGCTTGAAACTGCTCCAGACTCTTCAGAACCTGAGAATTGCCAAAGGTGATGATAAATAAGAAGGAGCAAGTGTCGGTGCAGTGGAGGAAGGATGCAATTTAGCAATGGGTGTTAAGAGGACCGATGTTTCTGGTGTCGTAGCCTGTGGCACACTCAGAGCCCAGGCTATCTGAATTTTTCCCCAAGAATGGGAAGCAGATTATCTGCTTTCATAAACTGCCTCCTCTCTGCTGCTCTGGTAGTTTTAGTGGCACAGCTCAAGTTTGTTCAGCAGTGCCTCTCATGGAACTGAAAAGGTAAGGTTCAAGCTTCATCTATGCCCTGTCTTCATCTAATTAGGAGAAGATGCTACACGAGGGCTCCGGTGGACCAGTTTCTGGGCCTGCTTGTGCATACAGCTGGCGGAGAGTCAGGAACTGCTGTACCCGGGTTCATAGATGTGCAGGCTGAGCTGTAGTATAGAATTGAAAGTCATCACTCATTACTGGAGTTACACACAGAGAGCACTCGGGAGGAATGCATAAATCCAGCCAACACTGGTTACAGATGGTGTGTGACTGTCGGTATCAAATGCCTTAAATCAGGTGCAAAGTAGCTTCCAGCTGTGCTGGGCAGCTGTGTGATGAGACTGGAGAATGCCTTTATCTTGTTTGCCCTCTTCCTTTCTTACTCCCTGGTAGAAAGACTCGGTTACTCACTTGCTGAGCAACTTTTAACTGCTTGTGTATACTTAAAGAAACCACCTCAGTCTGACACTAAAATACACATTCTCTGAATCAGTCTGTCAAGCAGGGGAGAGTTCAGCTCCCAGTGATGGCCTCTGCTATAAAAAATAGAAGTTTTGGAAGCAGGAGTTTATAAGTGGCAAAACTGCTCCACAGGTTTGGAATGTTCGTTAGCTCAGAGAAAAGACTCAGAATATGATAAAGCAGTAACTTTACTCACATCCCTTAAAAGCCATGGGTTTGGTAGCTGGAGATCGAGCCTTGCCGCAAGGTATCCTTAGTGAAATGGGGAGCCTTTGGGCTGAGCCTTGAGGCTCAGAAACTCCTCAAAGTGATGCAAAGTAGGTCCTGGTTTGCAAACTCAACCCCACACAGTGAATGCATTTCCAGCTGTAGCCTGATAGCAAGGGTATGTAAACAGACTTCACCTGCTTTCACATTTTATTGCAACATTTCACGCGGCTTTGACTTGCCCCGGCTGGTTTTTTAACTGCCAGTTATGCCAATTGATTAATTTGACAAATTTCTACCTTCTGTAGCAAATCCCGTTCAGAACAAGGAAGAATGAAAATCTAGCCTGTGGGAATGTTGCTGGTCAAGTGTTGTGCCACGCATGCTAGTACAGGAGACTGATAAATGCTTTCCAGCATGGTAATGCCTGGACATCACCTACAAAGTTAAGGAAGGAGTACCAAATCCTACAACATATTTCAAATAATCTGATATTTCAGGTTATTCGTAAGGTTCCATTTCCTGGAGTCGTGTGGCTGCCCAAAACCATCCCTTTTCATTTAAAAGATTTAAAAATAAAAAAAGTAGGAGAGCCACCCAGTCTTGCCTAAAAAGAGAAACCAAATCTCAAGCATTTAAAAACAAACCAACCCCACCCCACCTTGTAAATAGAGAGCAAATTAAAAGAATTCAGCTGTGTATATCTTGGGTGGGCAGTGTGGTGGCAGGACCATGGTGGGGTGGCTGGGACATTGGGGGCAGCTGTCCTTCTGAGCCGCTCTCCCTGTGTGCACCTGGAGCACCTTCATAGGAAGGTCACTGCAGCAAAGAGGAACCAAGGAAGAGCCAGTCAAATTGGGATTATGAGAGCCAAATTAAGACATTTCTCTTGCTCAGACCCACAGAAATGACTAACGAGGGAAAATGGAGCCTTGCTGAAATTTTGGGGAAGGGAGATCAGCAGACAGGTACCTCCTACTTTGTTGTGCCCTCTGAGCTGTTGGGGGAGCGGGTGCTGGGGTGGGCTTGGTATTTCTTTCTATTTTACTTTCAACCTGGAGGTGGTTGAAATAGGAATGCTTTAAAATAGTATCGCAGTTGCCATAGATACTTGCCTAAACTCAAAAGAGTGGTCTGGAACCAAGCTTTTCGTCTGTCTGCCAAAGCAAAACTTGGACCTGAATGATGAAACCTGAGTGGGTTGGAGAAGTGAAGCCGGGGCCGGCGTTGGCCCAGTGGGCGACTCGGCTGCCCCGCAGAGGATGCGGATGTGTTTGACGTCACCCATCAGCTCTAGCAAAGGGTTCACATGGTTCCCAGAGACTCTGGGAAGGGAAAAATCCTCCAAACGTTTTCCTCTTTTTTTTTTCTTTTTTCTTTTTTTGCCCCGGGAGGTTCGCAGAGCTCAGAAAAGCGCCATAGAATGCTGCTTTCCTGGGACTGGGTTTGATTTTGTTTTTTTTAAAATGTTACTGTGCAACAAAGCAGCAGCAAATGTAAAGTAGTTCAGCTGGATAAAAGCCTCCTGTTAAGGTAAATTCAGTTTATTTGTCCCAGGAATGTGTGGCAAATGTGTGTCTAATTACAGATAAGGCAACTAAGCCTTTCATCTTCTTTCAGTGAAAAAGAATCTGCAAATAAAGTGGAAAATGTTTGGGTGAAATGTATAAAGGTCTTTTCAAGGATTTGGTTATCACAAGTGAGTCCCAGGTAAGGGAATGGGAAACATTTTGCCCTGTCCTGCTTTGTGGGTGGCATTGGCTGTATGAGGACAATTGCAGCCAAGGCTGGAAAGCCCTCACTTTGAGGAAAACATTCACGGTTCTGCCCTGGGAGATTTCTCATTTTGTCTCTCCTCCTTGAGACGAGGGGGTGAAAATCAGCTCTGATCCGATGTAGATGGTGAAGATACACAGAACACATCAGTTGAGGAGTCTGGCCTGAAAAGTGCATACTTAACATTGTGTCATATTTCCTCTCCAATTTCTTGCTCAGTAGGTGGTAGAGAATTAGTGCTTAATTACTTGCAGGCTGGGGACAACAACCAGCCGCCTTAAACTGTTTACATTTCTGAATAAGGCTGGAGCTGAATGTTCTTTGTGGTTCGGTCTTTCTCAAAATCTATGGAAAGCTTTATGGTGCTTGTTTATCTTTTATACCATAATCTGGGATAAATAGATAAGAGAACTTTTATCTATTAAAAAGAAGCCCCATTCATCTACGCCTATATCACATTATGTATGATAAATCCGATTTATACCATTCAGCTTCCTAGCTTGTGAAAAGGCACAGTCTGACTTTCAAGAGGTTTGTGCAATTGGGGGAGTTCATAACTCATAACACCAGCAGAAAATCAGATCCAAGCCTTAAAGGTGGAGCTAGACTTGCTTGGATACAAGGAATTACATCTAGCAAACATCACTTGAATAAAACATTAATTTCCCATTTAAAAACATTATGTTGCTCTGATAATTGTCCCTGTTTTGAGTAATCCTCATTTCCTGCGTATCTCTGGTGACTCATCACAGCAGAGTTCACATCCATTCTGCTTCGCAGATGCTCTCAAGCTGTCTGTTCCTCATCTGACTCGGCTTCTTTATCATCAGCATCTTCTCTCGTTGCCATTGTGCCATGGAAACGTATTCCTCACTAAGAACTTCCCTCTCCTTCCAGCTTAGAAATGACTGGCACTGCTGGCTACGCTTTTAAATTTAACTCAAGTTTTCAGAAAGTTTTAGGTTAAAAATTCATATTAGATGTTTTCAAGTTGTCTCAAGAGTTGAATCTGCAGCTTAGAAGCCCAAATTGAGAAAATGTATGCCTCTGAGTCCTTACCTCTATCTATAATGGGAACAAATCTTGTCTTTCAGATTTTCTGCAAGTAATTTGCCAGTGTAATAAATTCGCCATGTGATCTGTGCATCATACAGCTTTAACCCCTTTCCTTCAAGGGGTTAAAAGAGAAGGGTGGTGCACAGGTTTGTGCGCACCCGATACCGCCTTTCTTACGAGGTTTGAGATTCTCTTACTGAAGTTTACAGGTAAACGTAAAGTTTTAAGAAGACAGATGATCTACCCAGCAACAAACCCACAGGATCCAGAGAAGTCCTTGTTGAATATTTGGCTTAGAGGGCCATCTGTTCTATGGCCTCCATGCGGTATGTTCTAGCAGATGTAAATTCAGAGCCATGGGCAGGTCTCGGGCGATGCTTGTGTTGTGTGTGTGATGTGTTTTTCAGCTTTGGGGTACACAGCAGAAGCTTTTGTGACTCTCACTTTGCAATTTGGGCTACAGTAGTGGAGGGTGCAGGTGCCATAAGGGTATAACTCCTCTTAGAATTACCTGACTGGAAATAGGCATTTAAGACTTTACCTCTGCTGTTAGTTTAAGGCTACAAGAAATTTTTCATCCTGAAGCAACGCCAAAAAATATCTGTGGATCCTGTGGGTGGTGGGGATGTGTGCAAGGCAGAAGGTCAAGCCTCTTGCACAAGTGAGTCTTTCCTCCTCCTTTCAGTATTTGCCCTACATGATGGTCTGGGTTACTGGTCCAGAGGTTCCTTGTCCAACTCATAAGTAGCACTGAGTCACACAGAATCATTGAATCATAGAATTGTCTGGGCTGGAAGGGACCTTTAAGATCATCTGGTCCAACCATCAACCTAACGCTGATTAAAAAAAACCCAATTAAAACAAAACCCCCCATCACTAGCCCATGTCACTAAGCACTATGTCAACCCTTCTTTCAAATCAAAATGATGTTGCCTCAACCCCTTCCCTGGGCAGTCCAAGGCTTAAGAACCCTTGCAGTGTAAACATTTTTCCAAATATCTAATCTGACTCCCCTGGTACAACTTGAGGCCGTTTCCTCTTGTTCCATCAACTGTTCCTTGGGAGAAGAGACCGAGTCCTCCCAGTTACAGCCTCCTTTCAGGGAGTTGGAGAGAGCGAGAAGGTCTCCCCTCAGCCTCCTTTTCTCCAGGCTAAACAACCACCAGTAATTATTGTCCTATTTTAAGTTACCCTCATGCTCCTGTGAGCACAATGGAATCTGATGTTTAATATACAGTCCATTGCAGTGAATAAATAATTTGTTCTGCTTTTCTAGGCCTTTCATCATGCACTCTGGGTGCTCCCGTTATACCACTTGGAGTTATCCTCTTCTCACCTGTACTGCAAGATGTACATCCGATTGGTGATAGCAGATCATCTTCACTTTTAATCAACTTTTCCCTTCTTTGTATTACAGGCAGTTATTTAAGCGTCTTAGCTCTTATTTGGATAAAGGTTTTCCTTCCAGTATTAAAAGCTGCACATGGAAATAGCTTTCACTCAATGAGTGATGATAGAGAGGATTTTTGGGACAGTGCCAAGCTTCATATGGTTCTTTAGATATATCTGTCATTCGAGGTGGTTACCTCAGCTGTCGGTTTGTTGAGATTACGTAAAGTTTTTTAAATTATCTCCTCTTCATATGGCCAAAAAATGATTCAGCCCTCTTGCGTATTGTATTGCCTCAAGCTTTTGGTATTTATTACGCATACAATCAAGAAATTCAAAGTCTGAGGCTTGCAAAGATTTATTTAGTAGCGTTTACAAGCTATCTGTTTGCTATTAATTTGGTTCAACAGAATGAGAAATGTATTTTTGAATTGGCTTTTAATAAGCAGATAAGCAGGTTTCTCTATCACTCTAAGACTTTGGGTTGTCACTTTAGGGCTGTGTTTTTACAAATGAAAATTTTTCTCTTGGGTAGGTAGCAGGCTGTTGTGGTACTTTCTTACTCTTGGTTTTAATGGAGCTTGATTTTAAATACCCCTGTCAGCTAAAAGAAGAGTAAGAAACTTTTGCTTTTACTTTAGAGATATTTCTTTTACTGTATATTTGATACTTGTTGGAATTGGTTCAGCCAGAATGAACCCCTGAATGATTCCCAACTCTGGGAACACCTCTGTGTTATTTTTGTCGTCGTTTTTGCCACTTGCAGAAATAGTCATGCAATAAAAATCTAAGAATATCTTTATTTTTGAAGGAGTTACATTTATCACAATGATTTTGAACTTGTTCGTCACTGAACCCGTACATAGGACATAAGCAGTGGAGTCTGTGTTCAAAAAAAACCCTATCCCATAGCAGAACTCTGGCGCAGTGAGAATCCTGATCCTTCAGTGTCACCACTGAAATGTGTCCATGTCATAATCAAAAAGAGCACTTGAAGGTGCATTGAGAGAAATAAGACAAGTAAATACGGGGCTGCTTTGCTCAGTGACATGAAAGTTTTGTGACTGCACCACATCTGTCCCTAAGCAAATCAGGGTTTATTGCTGGGTCCACTGATGTTCAGGGGTGACTCTGCCCTGGGCTTCTTCAAGGCTGAGAGAGGTTTGATGGAGAATCCTCCCACTGGGAGGAGAGGAGAGCTTGTGACATTGTCACACCTGGCTTTGGGAGGGCAAAGCCAAACAGAGGTATTTCCTATGTGACAGGGGTTTCTGCGACTGAAATGGAGGATGAGCAGCATGGTGTGTCCGTGTGGAAAATAAAAGCAGTTGTAGTTGCCTAATGAACTAGCTGTGATTTAACTTAATGCTGCTGAAACAATTAATGTGTGCAGCTGAAGTGTTCTGAAGTGAAGGAGGGAAACTGACCTGAATTGCAAGGGGTGGACTCGGCATCTAAGGAGTAAATCAGTGTCAGGCAATGCGGGTTCTGCTGCAGATCCAGAGAGTATCATCCCTGTTCTGACTGAATGGAGTTTGGTTGAACCATCCCTCCCATCTGAGCTTGGAAACTGCTCTGGGGAAGGGGATTTTGAAGTTGAGCAAAGGCAGATTTCCTCTCCCAGTCCCAAAACTGAAAGCCAAAGCGTGTACATGTGAGAAATCTACCAATTTTAAAAAGATCAGAGCCTGTTTTGCACTTAGGTATGGTGTTCGCCGCCCTAAATCCTGGTTGTGCAAGCTGTTTTGGGAGGGCACATATTTCAAGAAGCTCTGTAGCCAGGGCTTTTGTGTGTCTGCAGTGAGGTCCTCCCTGGGGCACAGTGGCTGGGGCTGCCTCCCTCTGCCAGGGCCAGCAGCCTCCCAGCCTTCCCAGGGGCTCCACAGCTTGGGTATCCTTATCTTTCTGGCAACTTCAGCTGGAAGTCTGGTTAACAACTTAAAAAAAGGTACGAGATGGAAAATTGTTATGGAGACATGTAAATGTGCTGTTCTGTGGGGCATGAGGTATGAAAGCAATAGAGCTGAAAGAGGAGAGCAGAGTCTGTATGTGGCTCCAGAGGGGTGCCATAAGAGCATCGAGGGTTTGTTTAGGTTTTTTTTCTCAGAAATTTAAAATAAAAAGTCACTGCTACTGAGGCTGGTTGATGAGGGAGCCATGAGGACAAGGAGGCCTGCACGGGGCTGTGGGGATTGCTTGCACTTCAGCGCGGTCAAACGTAGGGTCGTTCACCCAGGCTCTTCTGTCAGGAAAGAAAAAGCAAAATATAACTCTCTCTCCTTGCAGTCTGGCAAAGCAAAGCACTTTGCATCACATGGGGCTTAAGGCTGCCACAAGGCTCACAAATTGGAGAGCAGGGTGATTGAAGATGTACTTGGCTTCCCTACTTCAGCCGTCGGTGCAGTGTTAAGGCTGGTCTTCCTATGAACAATTGATGCACACAAAACGACTTAATTCTGTGACCATGCAACCTGCCTTCTCGATGCGGGGGAGGCTGTGGACATGGTCTATCTGGACTTTTTTTTTTT
>BJBW01000438.1:0-84652 GCA_004320125.1 Scolopax mira
AATTTAGGTACTTGATAAAGGAACACAGAAAAAAACATAGATTTTCCTGTGCTAACTCTGATTTTTCATATAGGTTACATTTAGAATTTCCCTCAATTGCAATGACATTGTGTGGAGAAGCAGATGCTGTTGAGGTATACTAAAAAATTTATTCATTTATCTGATACTGGGTAGTGAAGAACACTTTTTTTTTTTCCTTTTTTCATATTTACTATCCAGACCTTCTTGTAAAAAAAGATAAAAGACAACTTATTATATGGTTTTAAAATTAAAAAGAGAGGTTGCATCAAGTATTTCATATCGTATGTAGTACTACATGAGTATCATACAAAGGGTCTACCTGGCACCACCAGAGCAGAAAGTTTCTAAAATGGCCTGCTTTACCTATGAATAGGGATTTCTACACTTTACAAATATTCTTTTTCATAGAAGCAGCTTTTGTCTTTTAATTAAAGCAGTTACAATGTACAAGTAAGAGGAAAACACTCCTTTGCATTGCCTTATGGCTTAATAATATCATGCTTTATACCCTTTAATGGCTTCCTGGAAAAAAACGAAAGTTAACATGAAAGATTCTTCCACCCCAAAATATAATTATTTCATTCCTTAAAAATGAACAAGTAGACCAACTAGCTAAAGAAATCAATGTGATCCTGGGGTCTAGAAATGATCAATTACATGCAAAAGTTACTGAAGCAGAAACAAAAAGAAAACAGTAGGACACCAGCGCACAAACTTAATTGCTTAGATTTCTTAAATTTCTGAAGTGAAAGGTAATACATTAAGGAACCTAATTAGATATTGATTTAAATAAATTTAGCCTCCTGGTGACTAAGCAGTGTTTACTGAGGGTTCTGATGTAAATTAAAAGCAATGAGAAAACAAGCCCAAATATTTTTGTACCCCAGCTTCTAAGCAAATCAAACTAAAATTGAAGTCTCATTCACACAGAACTTATATTATTTGGAAACACACTTCTGTTATTGCGCTGAGACCCTCACATTATTCAGTGGGAAATAACTGGCTGTTGACATGGAGCCAGAGATGGTAAACATCCAGGTTGAAGAGCAATTACCATTGAAGAGCAATTACCAGTTTAATACTTTATATGCTCAAAACCACAAGACTTAAGAAACTATAGTTCCCTGAAATAAAGAAACAAAGCGCAGTGAAACAGCAAAGCACAATTCCCTGGAAATGAGAAAAAAGCTCCTATATTTCCATTTGTTGGAAAGCAGAAATGTGCACTGGCAGAAGGGTCCCTCCCCAGTTTTCCTCTCCTGCATCTTTCTGCACAGACCCATAACCAGGGTCATGGGCTTTTGGTCACACTTAACGCACTTTACTAGCATAGAAGCAGCAGGTAAAGGTGGGGAGCTATTCCCCTCTACATGGAACCATGAAACCCCAGCTGGAAAACTATCTCCAACTATGCACTATCCAACTGTCAACTGGTATTGAAAGGACGAGAGACAGTGGACACAAAATCCTCAGCCTCATCATCTCCTTCCTTAACGTGATGAGCAACGCGATCTCATTTTGGAGTTTAGCCCTGTGTTGGGTGAGGTGTTGAGCTCACCTACACAAAAATTCCTTGGGAAAGATTCTGTCCTTCCAGAATGAAAACTTGCCAAATAACTCAATAAAACCAGGGTTGGACCTGTACTAATTAAATAAAATAACTAAATAATAAAAATAAATAATTTAATTTAAAAATAATTACATTTTTAAAAATAAAATAATTAATATGAAGAAAAGAACCTGTAAAAAAAATACTTAACCTCAAGCTCTCTCATTTTTCAGTCCTCAGTGTCTAGCACTCTCTTTGACAGCTCTGTTACATATTTTTTACTTTCCCTCTAATGTGTTGTTTGACTGTGCCCTATATTTTGGATGATTCTTTGATGGTAGGATGGTTCAATATTCTAACAAGTTTACTGTATAAAAAATAAGCATTACACTTTATTTGTCATGGAATCATTTTACAGATGTATTCAGTTGCAAAGGGGGAAATTATTGTAAATCACTATCACCAAACCGATGTGAATTGCTACCAACAAATTGAAGTGACAGTTGCCAAAGACACAGCTATTTTTTGTGCCCATCATTTCTTCGTGTATAGTTTCTCTGTGCTTCAGCGTTAAATAACACTGAAAAGGTTGTTTCTGTTATGGAGAGGTGCTTTGAAGCTCCTTCTTGGTCAGTTTGTTTTATGTGCTACCTGAAATACAAGGGCTAAATTGTACAAACTAAAATAAATTAGTTTATATACAGAAGTTAGACAATATCTTCATTAGGCATCAGTTGTTTTTACAAATGTGTCAATCAATCTTTTCAGCAGTCCATATCAAAATTTAATATTTGATTGACTCTTTCTAAAATCAATAATGAACTTCTTATTGATTTCACTATTTAATGTTGTTTTTTTCCTTCCCTCTCATTGTATCACAGCCTGTAGGTCACCGAGTCACATGGAGTTGCAAACACAGCGTTACCCACGTCTGTAGATAGCAAGCACAGTGTGCTGTCATGTTAATCACAAGATCAGAGAAACTAATAGTTGCTTTGGATTGACTTCCAAGAGCTGTCACTGCTGATCTTCTACGTAGAAGCACTATCGAGGTGCTAATAGTATTAGTTGTCTGTGATTTAAGGTTCCCCACAGATCCTAGTCAATGTTTTGGTCCTTATTGACATTGTTCTGTGAACTACGACTCATTAAATTAGCTAGAAGTTTGTTTTAGATTAATTACATTATGAGGAGCTTGACATTCTCCATCTGGAGCAGAGTTTTCAGTTGTCGCCTGCTGGAGGATGAACCATTCGATTCATAAAAAGGCACTTCATTTACTAAAACATATTGTTTCCAGATTCAGCTTTTCCCATTAGAGTTGCTACTATAAAGGCAAAATGATGCTCCTGAACTACATCCTGTGCAACCCACAGACCTCATTGAAATAAAAGGGGGTGACAATTAGGATAGCAGTGGCGTGATTCTGTGGCTAAGCATCCAAGAAGCAACTCAACTCTGTTGTTTCTTTCCCCTTTCCTTCCACCACCTTGTTAAACACAAAATCTGGGAAAAGAAACTCACCTTAAAAAGATTCAAAACTCCACAGAAGTGATGGAGAACTATAGCCAGAAACTCCTTGTTGATGTGATCAATGATTATTATATTAACAGTATGTCCGAAGCAGAAAACATAAAAATGCATCAGAATCGTCTTATGTACAATCTTAAAAAAAAAAAATAAATAAAAGAAAGCCACAAACCCAGTATTATTCTATGGGCTAGGCTAAAGCATTAGCAAAAATGATTTATGGGAGTACAGGCATTGGGAGACCCATAAACCAGGTGTACTTTCAAACTTTAATGAGTGCAGTGGCTCGGGAACGTAGCTCTGTGAACACCGAATCACGCTGTGTATATGAAACATCTTACCTGGGTCCCCTTCACAGTGAGATCGGCACACTATTTGCAAGATGCTAACTTGGTAATGCCCCTGCTACTCCTAAACATGCTACCAGGGAGGATTAGCTCTTCCTCCCCTCCCAGCAACTCAAACCGAACAGGCAAAAATGAATATTACATGGTATTATTTTAGCATGGATATGATTACAGCTTTCATAGATGATGCGTTAATTTTCTAACCTTATTATACTATCCTTTCCCATAATAGAACAATTGAGTTTTCTCCTAGTGGATTTTTCCAGAAGCAGAAATTTCAGGGCCATCAGAAATACTGTGAGTATTTCTTCTGCACCACAGACTGGGGTTTTATTTCCTGGCCCTTTCATCTAACCCAATAACTCATGCGGAAATTAGATCATACAGTTTAGGAAGAGATTCAATCTTATTTTAAAGATCCTCATTGATGGTGCATGAACCACATCCATTATTAATCTGTTCCAATGCTTAATTACCCTCGTTAAGAAGATAATTAAGAAATTGTCTGATTTTTGTTTCGCCTTTCCTGCGTTCAATTTCCTTCCATTTCTGTCAAAATGTTCTGAAAATGTCTCTCCCAGAATCTTTCATAAACACCCCTGCTGTTCTAGAACAAGGTGGTTTTTTAGGTTTAATATCCATGATGGTTGTATTCCAATACAATCCTTCTTCTTCCTTTCCTAGGGTGAATGCGGTCTACAGAGATAACAAACCCAAAACAAGAAAATCAAAGAACAGAAAGGATAAACGTATGTGGTTTATTACAAGGTTACTGAGTGAGTGGCACAGCTTGCATCATGGCTATATTTATATCAAAGTCTAGCATTTAAAGTTCAATTCCAGAGTGTTTGCTAATGTCCAAAATTCATTATTGCAGTTGTCAGTACTGTGCTGCAGTGCATCCAAGGTGCTCAACTGCTAAATCCTCATTCTTTTGGAAAAGGTATAATCTCTAACAAGGGAAATACAGGAATAAAGGCTAATGTTTCTCTAGGTAGTACAGCATTTTCCTGCTTTGTTCTTTGTCTCACCACCATCACCACTCTATATACATTTTAAAGAAAACAAAGCACCTGAAATCTTTCTGGTTGAAAACTCCAGGTTTTCGATGTTCTCTCAAAAGACAAAAGCCTTGCTGCTCTTTTAATACTTTCGGTTGGGCTTCAGGATTTCAATGAGGCTAGAAATTTAGCTCATCTGCTTTGACCATCTCATACGTGTGCCTGTATGCCCTCTGGATGGTCTCCAGCTTTCATTCAAGCCAACAACGGAGCCCTGAAGAATTGTAACTTGCTGATGCAGGTAAGGGGTGGGCAAGCTTACTTCTGCTCCTGCTGAAGCTACGTCATTATTGTCGGGTTATTGATCCCTCCCAAGGTGCACATTTGCTACAGTATGGATGAATACATGTAAACGACCCCAAAACCTTTATGATTCTGTATGGGTGACAGTCAGAGCACGTTCTGTTGTATGTATTTGTATCTCCCTGACTCCTACATATAGTTTCCATGGGAAAATTGCAGAATGCCTACGCATGTTAATTTTTAGTGCAGCAGGCCGCTAAACCTATCATCTCACAAAAATGTCCTTTTATAGCCTTGTCAATCAGTGTATAATTAGCTGAATTTACATGCAGAACAGATGGGAATTTTGGAAGTGTTTCTTTTACTAAGTGCATGTGAGGAGGAAAAAAACCTGCAACAACCATGACTTGGGGATTTAATATATATGTATTCCGAATGTGATGTTGGATTAAATTAAGTTCTAAAAATATATGCAATAAAATGTCCAGCAAAACATGCCAAGCACTATATATTATGAACAACAATAAAAATATTTCCCTGGTATTCGGAAGAGAAAGTACCTAATTAATATATTTCATTATGAAAAGTAAATATCAAGTTTATGCTAATATCTTCAGTAGATGACATCTTTAAGGGGAATTTTCAAAAGATTTTGGGACATGAAGGTTTTGTAGTTTATAATTATGACTGGAACATAGCGAGAAGGTCAGAAGTCCGAAGAAAATAGCACTTTGAGACAGTCCTTAAAGAGCACTTTGTGACAGTCCTTACCTCACTACACTGATCATTATCTGCCTCAGAAGACGGGGATATTTTCTCTGGATTTAAAAAATTTGCCCTTACGTTTGTCTGAGTACATTGGGCTACAGGAAGATACACCACCATACTGTTGCAAGACGTACAGATTTCCAGAGAGAGAAACTAAAAGAGGAGTGAGGAAGCCACAGAAGGAACTGGACATTCAGAGGGAATCCTCAATTCCCTACAGAGAGCATCTTCCAAGCTGCAATGACCCGACAACAATGGTTTGCAGAAATGTCCCATATTTCTGGTCTATTCTATCATCCATGCATCCAGCCTTCCCTGTTACAAATCACTACTAATCCTAAAATTCATGGATAAAGTGGGCTTGTATAATCTGCCATTCATTACAATGGTGTTGCAAATATGCTATATAGAAAATTTCCCCAAACAAGCTTACGGAATATTTCACATACATGCCACATACATGTTGAATCACTTATTACCAGAGGTGGGGTCCATGTGATTTTAGCTTCAATGAGGATAAGTGCCTGACATAAACATTAATTTCCTGAGACATTCATACCCACGTTTAGCACCCTGGTTTGGACCAGGGATTTCTGAAACCCCTTTACTCTTTACCAGGATTCAGCTACTTATGTTTCTGATGGAATGTAAAGAATTATATATATCATTCAAGATTCATTACTGCTTTATGCATGTGTTTCTTCATCAGAATATCATATTAAATCACTATTTCCTATTGTGGTTCTTTTCATTTGCCATCCTATAGTTTCATTTTCTCCCCATTGAAGACCTGGGTTAGACTGAGTCCTCCTGGTAAGTTAAGGAGATGAGAAAACATAGTACTGTGACATTTTTTCCTTCTTTCTTTCTGAACACTTTTTAAGAACTACAATTTAGCTTTTTGATAGTTCAGTTTAGAACTGGAAGAGAAAATGAAGTACCAAATTAGACGGTAATAAAGTGAATAAAAATCTCCAGATGAAAATTCCACCAATATTCATTATTTTGGGTAAAGAGAACCTCTCCATTCCATCAAAATTAAAACTACTTAAAAAGTTGAGGTTTTTCCCATTAAATTCCTAAAACTTAATGCAGATTTATTCCTGTCAGTTAAAACAGGAGCTCCTGGCAATGGACATTTTGCTCTGCCAGTGACTGCAAAGACTGAAGCTCTTGGATGAGGAGCTGAAGTTCAATCTCTCAAGACAACATGCAGGTGTATTCATGAGTTGGATTAAAAATCATGCAGATTCTATGGCCCTGTGCAGAAATTCTACATCACTAAGCAATCTGAAGTACAAGAGCTGGAACTCAAATTTGAAATTTGCATTTTAAATCACAGCTAATTCTTGGGCATTATGTTTTGTGTTTTACTATTGCAGTTGATACCCATCTCCCCTCCCAACTACCTACAGTGGGAGCAGCAAGGTCAGGCCCTTTATTAGTATGAATTACCATAATAATAAGTGGATGTAATATGATTAGTGCCCGAATTTGATTTATTACATTCAAGAAGGAAATGAAGGGCAAAGGAGACAGCTTTGTTTATTATGGGTATTCAAATAAACACTAATAAGATCCCAGATAGTAAAGCATCAAAATGTTAGAACATACAAACTGATGAACATTCGGCTGTTTCTCCTTGGGGTACAAAGTATAAATTAATTATACCTTGGCAGGCTGCTTGACTGTGAGGTCCTTGGAGATGAGTAGAAATAGATGGAAGAGACTTACTTGGCTGTTGGGTATGTCAAAGCAATGACAAGTGGATTATTTTTACTACCAATATAACCAAGTAGCCCACAGTTAAAAGCCCTGCAAAACATAATTAAGAAAAATTATCAGGAAAATTGGACCTCCTGGCCTAACAAGTCCAGTCACTTGTTATTCTGGTCATATTTCTCATACTATGCCTTCATAGAAATATCACGTTTCATCAGCCTAACTCTTAGAAACTTGGAGATCCAACACATTTAGATAATTCCTAAACAGACATAACAGGAAAAACTTTCTTCCAACTAATGTCTTATTCTGGAAATAAATTTGATCAGACCTATATAATATAACCATGAACTTATCTTGGGACTTTAATACAATGTAATTTGAAGGAGAGAGAAACTTTTAAAGTCAATAATGCTGCAAAGCCTGGGTATTACAAAACTTCAGGTATGATTGTGACAAGCAGAGTAGAAAGATAATATTCAATAAATAGAGAAAAAGAGGATGTGTAAATTGGAAACACCAAAAAATTGCAACTTGTTAAAGCTATTCAGTTTATTTTCAGAAATGTTGTGCTATTCCTGCTTTAAATCTGAAATCTTGATTTGTCCTTTTAGATTACAGCCTCCAATGCGGCTAAATTTTTGGGTGTGTATTTTCACTATCTCAATGAGCTATAGTTTAACAAGATGTTTCTACTCACAGTGATGCACCTTCAGAATAAGACCGACAGGCTCCAATTCTGCATATACTCCCCTGTATGCTTAGGTTTCATACACAGGAAAGTGAGATGAATAGGTTAATCCTGGTTGGAAATCTAAGCCTATACATTCCATTGACAGGAACCTACATTAAATTAAATTATATGCATATGCTCAACAACATGATCTTGGAATAACAACCAAGAGATTAGGCTTTGTAATATGTAATATGTTAAATAATAGTTGTGAAACAAAGCTAGCATTGTTTTCGTAGATCACAGTAACATGAAGCTTAAGATTTTGATTCAGAAAATTAACATATCTGTACAGAGAAGTAGGGAAAAAAATTGAATCTTGTGCAGGACTTACTATGTACATATTTAATTTGTCTCAGTCAACAGGCTTTCCACCACTTGTTCACATTTTTTTTGTATTTAAGCAGACAAAACCAAAGAAAAATATCTATCCAAAATCAGCAGAAATGCTATTTTGTGTCTAAGAAAAAAATATAAATTAAGAGGGAAATAAGCTTATGAAATAGGATTAAAATTTATACTACACATCACTGGAATCCAGGTGCCTATCTAAAACTAAATACTTGTGTATGGATTAAAGGGAGTTATTCCATTTGTAAGAACAAGTGCTAATTTTATAGGGTATTAGTACACAGTACAGAATTATTATTACAAGTTACTTGGATAGATACTCTATTTCCACTCTTGAGTTCTGGAAGGGGGCTGGTAGTAAAAGTAGAAAGATGAAGTGGAAATGTAAAGGCTCTTCTCTATCTGTTTGCAAGTTCTCCACAAAGATGTACTACTGATCAGGGAACCCTTGTTCTTCAGCAGGGACTGAGCTACAATACGCTGATACACATATGTTAAATGAGAAATTTTGATCTGTTTATATTTTCATTATATTATATCCAGATCTTATTAATACATAATACAGGTTTAATCGCAGCATTTCTCAAAACAAACATACCCCAGAGTAAGCTTTGCATGTTTTGTTAAGACATTAGAGAAGTCTAGGAGTTCAGTTATGAAGTTCTACTTATGGCATCCAGTTCTGCCCTACAATGGTTTCATGTGGAGGCCTACTTCTTGTATCTGTCACATTAACACATGCCTTTCCTCATCCACTTCAGTGATGCTTTGACAGTGTGTCAGTGTGGGATCCTCTCAAATCTGCATCAAAGCAGGAGTGGGTACCTTTGAAAATATGAGGGACCACTGTTAAAGAGCACTCCATGTTCATGTTCCAGGTGAGACCAATATTTGAGATTGAACATAAACAGTAATACACTCTGTCACATCCAGATCCCACAGACAGTCCTGTCTAGTCTAGGTAGTAAGACAAAAAACACGTGATTTTCATCTACTTAGGGAGTTTAGCAGTCAATTTTGCACAGTCAGCAGAAAAGAAGATGATCTCCATTCTTTCCCTCCTCCACCTTGATAACCAGCCTCAGTTTGAAAGACAATGCTGACTTTGTATGCTGTTGGATTCTGATGATTAAAAGTTGTCTTCAAGTTGTAACCAACAGACCATAAATCTCCTGTCTTTTTACGGGAACCAATGAATAAGGAACCAATTCTGCACTGCTTCATGGTCATGTGTCAGACACACTGACTGCAGCTGAAGCGAGGATTCTTAAAAGCAATATTATACTGCAGTTATGCTCACTTGTACCATGAAGAAAAGCATGTTTACTTAATGGCACAGGTTTTTGTTTATAAAAATTGCCTTTTTATTTTATCAGGTAAAATGATACTATTCTGAACTTCTTCTGTTCACTATTCTGAACTTTTTCATAAAACTGGCATGTGTGCACAGATTTTAAAAATTAAAAAAAAATAGTAAAAGAGTGAAAAATAAATAATAAAAACATTTTGTTATAAGCGTTTTAATTTTGACTTGGTGATAGAATATTTACTTATCAAAAGACTACACAGACAGTGCTTTGCATAACTGAGGTTTGGACTTTGGGGGATCAGCATTTTCCTAGCTTGAAGCACACCTCCTAAATTAATGAAATTCCTTTTAATCTGTCAGCTTCTATTTTTGTTAATGAAGTCTGCAAACGTGTTTAACTAAATGGTTGAGCAAGGGAAACTAAACGTTCTCCAAGTACACCAGGTTTATTGGACTCGATCTGAAGCCTGTAACACCAGCTGCGCAAAGGCAGACCTGCCACTGGCCCCATCTCGTTGACGTGAGATTGAGATTTTTCTGTCAATGGGTTTTGGACCAAGCTTAAAAGGCATGGTGCTGCACAGAGAGTTTCTTACTCTTCCATAGATATGGAAAAAGGGGGAGAAGAGTGCCAAAATACTGCTGTCACGCTGACCTTGACATGTCCCAACACAGCAGGTGGTGTTCTCTGTTACACTTGGCATGTGCCATCTTGTACCAGTGCAGCAGCTGGTTTTTGTCAGTGCCCGTTATTTGGCTGTAGCATCAGGGACACCTACTCATGTGTGAATTCAGAAAGGTTCCAAGTACACAGGTATTCCAGCACAAGCAGACATTTAATCCTTTTAAACAACAATCACGGTTTGAAAAAGTCATTCATGATTCATTTGGGATCATTTGCATAATGAAGTCATATGAAGAAGTACAGTTAATTCATGAGGAGGTGGGGAGGAGA
Organism: Scolopax mira; assembly: GCA_004320125.1. NCBI lineage: Eukaryota > Metazoa > Chordata > Aves > Charadriiformes > Scolopacidae > Scolopax > Scolopax mira. The sequence continues at coordinate 10,590 of BJBW01000438.1, forward strand.
TTGAAGGTTGCAGTTTTAGCAGGAAACCTTAAGGCTATCAAAATGTTTCACAAAATCACCAAGGATGAAATCCGTATTTCCCTACTGAGTTAAACATGACTTGACAATGCCAATGAACTTTCCGAGAAATGACAGGCAAATTACAGTGTGCATATGATAAGCCATGTTGAAACCTTCATTTCTAAAAGGCATCCTGTCAGGAGGTGTAAATTCTGTGGACTAACACCAAAATATTTTCTTCCTACTTCCTTTCTACTCAGAGACCACTTATAGGTTGTGCAGATCATTCAGTGGATTGCAAATAAAATTCATTTTGACACAGAAACAAGTGAGGTATTTCTGGCCTCAGTCAGGTAAGGCACATAGTTTGTCTCTGAATATCTCCACTGACAGACTATCCTTTCCCAGACTATCCCAAACTAATTCTTCCATATTTTATACGTTTGGGGATTAGTTTTGTTTTATGGGGTTTTATCTACTTATGTATTACTTTAAGTACTTGTTTTCTCAAGGCCATGAAAAAACCAGAGACACCCCACAATCAGCAGTTGTATAAAATGAAGGACACTCAGATAGAATGCATGACTAGAAGAGGATTTGTTTTATACCCTCAATCTGAAGCTGGAAGAGGCTGTGGCCCAGGCTGGGCTACACTACCACCTTCCACACCATCTTCTACCACACACCCATAAACTGTCACTGCAGAGAGGAGAAATGAGGAAAGGTATTGAAGGATCAGCCTCAATGTTAAAAGGCATTTTAACATCTGTATTGTCCATCCATCTGTTAATACACATTCTCTACTCCCTGCCCAGTCACTGTCCCTTACCATTTGCCATCCCACAGTTGCTCATTCCAATATCCCCTGGAGCACTGTTGAGACACCCTAGTCTCAAGCAGAAATACTCAAAAGGCTGCAATTCACAGGTCTGAGCCAGATCTGATATAAGTCACCTTAGCTAATACTAAAAAGTAACATTAACAATACTTGCACTTTTTTTTTTTTCATTTCTACTTAAACACAGCTACACGCACATCTAACTCTGCAATCGTTATTCATGTTGTATAATGTTTTATTCACGTGCCGAACTCCTGTCAGACTAAATAAGACTATTCAAAAGAACAAATGTCATTTCGGGTGAACAAAGACCAGGGAGCTGGGCTAACAGTACTTCTTGAGACATTTGTACTGGCTGCCTGACACAGCAATGTAAGGACTTGGCCAGGGCTCAACAGAAATGGGTTTGCTTTTTGGAAAATATTTACAGATACACTGTTTCTCCAGGAAAGTGAGAAACCCTGCTGGAAAATTTAACAATATCTGTTAAAAATTCCTAAAGTGAACAGGTAATAGATTATGATTTTCCATAAGAAAGGGAAATAATTTTCAGGCCAAATTGTGTTGTTGCTGCTGTACTTTTGGTGGCGAGAAACCTTAGTTTAGTCATCAACGCAATTTTCAGGACATTTCTAAAAAGCTCTGGTTTAGGTTTCTCTCTTGTGTTTTTTCTCCTTTCACCATATGCTGTTCTGATATGCCAATATATCAAGGAGCAAGGTTGTCAGTTCCTCCCTCTAGAGTTTTTACTAAATAATACTAAAAACAACTGTACAGCTCCATCTATCTTACAAGAAAAAAAATAACACAACCAAGCCAACAAGTTTCCAGTGGAGACCTTGAAAGCATTCCTCTTTAATATTACAGTAATCTGGGTTATTAACAGCACTAATTTTGATGCCAGTGTGAGGTCAGTTCAAACTTTGGCCTGATGAAGAAGAAATAAAACATCTGCGAGAAACACCTTTCTGTTACATTTTGCTTGACATGGGAATTAATGGGTGGAATTCTATGGCCTGTGTTATGCAGGAGATCAGACAAGATGATCATAGTGGTGCCATCTGGCCTTAAAAAAAAATCTATGAATCTACATTTAAATTCTCACTTGAACTTAGGTAACCTCTCTCTAAGCCCATCTGCATGTTGAATATTCCCATTAAAAGGCATTCACTAGCAAGCCAAGAATACTTTACTAGCCTCAATCAGCTTTATTTTATGTTGCCACTGACATTGTATTTTGGCAATAAAAATCCTGAAGAAAACTCAGTATATAAGTGAGCATTTGTACCTATAAATGTAAACAACAGAAAAATAATAAATTAACCGCCCCTATAAACACCACACCATTTCAAGGACAACCATCCAGTGCTGAAAAACTGCAGGCATTAAGTTCTGAAGAGCAACCAAGTGCTTGATGTTTGTCTGTGATAAACCCCAGGAATTAATTTGGCTGAGATAGTAATGGAGACTTGCACAGAAAGAGGGTTTAGGGACCATGGAAAGCTTAGGAAGGGAAATCACTGAGATTTTAAGTGAGACAAGTACAGACGAACACACAAGAGTACAAATCTTCGAAACATTTCTTTTTTCCCTAACAATTGTTCACCTGAGGCCTTTCTACAGTGACTGGCTTAAAATCAGGACTTAAATCCACAACAGAATGGGGCTTTTGAAGGGGTTTAGTGGCAAAGGAGGAGATAGAATCCCTTTTCTCAAGGCCTGGCAGCTCCCTACTCTAGAATCATAAAATGGTTTGAGTTGGAAGAGACCTTTGAAGGCCACCTAGTCCAGCCTGCCCAGCTAGATCAGGTTACTCAGAGCTCCATCCATATGTTCCAGTGTCCTGTGATTAACCATGCCAGCAGAATATGGATGATACAGTAGTTTTTCATGGGTCCCAAAGCATATTGTTACCCTGATGTACTTAAGTTCTGGGAGGCAAGGGCTTGTCTGCAGCTACACAGACATAGCTGGGACTGACCTTTCATTCCCTCTCTGATTAACATTCTCTCTATTAACTTGGTAGGATTTAATGATATTTCCTTGCTAGAAAGCTAGAACAACACTGTGAAATTTTTGAAGCCAATGCTCTCAGTGGTTCTGCAGGAACAGCAGGAGCCTGATCCAGAATTTATTGAAGCAGTGTTGCTGTTAACTTTGCACTTAGAAGCAAAAGAGAGAAGGGGTAGATATAGAGTATCAGCAGAAACTTTTATTTCTGAGGGTTTGGTTTATCAGGGAAAGGTTGTTTTTTTCAGTTTATTTGTTTTTAAGTATATATATGCGCACACAAAGTTTGGATCTAAGGTTCTTCACTCAGTTGGATTTTGGTTCCCATGAAAACCTGTTCCGTATGATCAAATGTGGGCTATTTCTAGTGAGGTTACTTGGGGAAATATATTCATGAAGAGATTGCATCCTGCTGATGCAAAACAAATACAAATAAAGAGGCAAACCAGGAAAGAGATCTGAAGAGAAGCAAGTAATAAAAGGAACATTTTGGGCACAATCTGTTATTTGTTATTATTATACTATGTCCATACTCTTCTCCGTTATTCTCAGCACTGTATGTTTTAATTGTCCCCTGAAGAAACAGTTCTGTAGATACATCCACAGGGAGTGGATGACAGGTCAGTGACAACCAAATTAATTTCTCTGTTGGAAGTATGAATGTGACTTAAAACTCCAGAACACCATAATTTTACCTGTTTGAACCATCTTTCTTTATAGTAACTCTTGGTGAGAGTTACTTCCAAAGCAACTTACTTTGGAAGCTAAGAGCCCTGGTAGCACAACACCTATCTAGAAAGATACCAGTAATAAGGACTTAGTAGGTCTGACTGACAGATTTCTTCCTTTTTGTCAAATCAGTATCTTGATTAAATGTTCCTCAAACAGATCATGAGGCCATGCCACAATATGCATGCATAAAAGCTGGCTGCTTCCTGCTGACAAGCCACATCACAACTATATGTCACTTAATATATGCAAACCAATTTACACACCTTGGAGTCACTTCAGGGATCGGGTTTCCAATGCACCTTGCCTCAAAGTCCAGCGCTGCTGGGATCAACCCATCGCTCTTCAGTACAAACCAGAGAACAAAACCAGAGCTTAATGTGTGGGAGCAAAGCAGTATTTTCTTTTATATCTGTGGCTATGGCAACAAAATCTATATGAGATTCTATATGCACCTATGCCTAAAAACACCTGCGGAGAACACAACAATGTCAAAATATAATCTCCTGTGCCTCATTCTTGCCAAAGGATTCCCTTCATGTTTTCGAGCTCCTCCTTCACAGTAACTGTTTCTTTTGAAAAGACAAGACAATAGATGTTTTATATCTAGTTATGATTCATATGTGGTAAGAGAGAGAAAGCATATAGATTTATTGAAAAAAAAAAAGTCTCCACTGGCCTTTAAAATGTTAACCTTTTCCTCTCCTTGTGCAAAAAACCAATACTGCCACACAACAGAAACGCTGTCTAAGGGAACTCATCCAGGGCTTCGCATTATGGTCACGAACACTTTTCAGATATAGCTCCAGGACCAAAGTATTCTTTTTTTAGTATTTTGATTTATTGATCCACACTGATAACACTAGAATGACTTTACCTCCAGGGAGGCTATGAGGCTGGGTTTTCATGCATGACAACCTGCACAAGTACATATACATGTATAAGATTTTAAATCATATTAGAAGAATGCTTTTGTGGTGGCATAGCCCAGCATTAAAATTAAGGAAATTTCATCTTTAGGACTGTTTGTTCAAGTCATTGCATCCCTTTGTGCAAGGGCATCGCAGGACAAACTTTGCAGTAGGAAGGTCCTCTGAGGGCCATTAGATGCAATGATGTGTCTGCCACGTCCAGGTCAGTAAAGTCCTTAAACAGCCAGGAGAGGATATCCAAAGGAATTATCTCTCAGTATTTGCCTAGTTCTTATACTCTGTCCCTAAGCATCTGCTCCTGGCCACTGCCAGAGGCAGGACATGATGGGCAGATGGTCTTAGGACTGTTCCCCCACTCTTCTGTGATATCCTCCCCCACAGGCTGCTGCAACTGGGCACGAGAGGTCTTGCTATTGCTTTAGCTGATTTTGAAAAAACTCTGCAAAAAACATGTACCCCCACCCCAAGTTATATATAAATATATGTTCAGCTGAAAATGTTCTCTGCCAACTCCCCCTCACTGAGTACAGAAGACCATCAAGGAGGAAGAGGAACCACCACTACACCTGCACCATTTCCTCATAACAAGGGGGCTCTTCTTAAACAAGGTAAGCTTCTTCTAAGACAACACGTCAGAAAACCCTTACCTTCTATAGGAAGGGCTTTAATTCCCATGCAATGGACAAGAACTGGCTGTGTGATCTTGACAAGAGACACCATCCAAAATTGTAATGGGCTACATATAGCTGGTGTGTTATGTATCACTTTCCTATGACCACAAAAGCTCCAGGAGGGGTAAATGCAGGAAGCACTAACAGGAGATGTGAAGTATCTTTAGTGGAACCAGATACTATCATCAGAGAAGAGCTGAAATCATCTTTCTTTTCAGAGAAACTTATCTATATCTATCTCTATATAGAATTCTTTCCCATATATGATCCTTTCCCACAAACACTAGTGAGAAAACATGGCAAGGGAAGCCTAGCTGTCCTGTGGTATTGTCTTCTTAGTTCTATATATTTCTGAATTATCAAAACTTTTTATTTTGTACTGTATAGATGTGACTAGTCCCTTTCAATGTTTTTTTTTTTTTCAATAACATCACATTGGTTCCCAATAGACTATACATTAGAACCGCACATTTTCCAAAAGCTCTATCTTATGCAAGTTGCCTTGTGTCTATTCTACTTTAAATTGTTAGTCTTAAAAAAAATGTAATCCCTCACAAAAATGAGGGGAAAAATAATCCTTTCCGCTCTCAGCTTTTGTTGAATCGCCCAGTGCAATTTGTGAAGTCAAAGAACAAAGTTTAGCTGTGCCTGCCACCTCTACTTCTAAAACAGCTCTTATGTTTAAAACAATACCAGCAAGTTCAGGGCACTCAGTAAAATCCCAATTTATGACAGAAATTTCTGTTTAGTTGGCACAAACCTATTAACTCGGCTGAAAAGAGTGGCAGTAATTGCAACTGGCTAAGGGTTGATAAGAAAACTCAGTCTACTAATTTGAAAGAAAATGTACAGACTGGCAAAGCCATGTCAGACAAGAGAACCAAAGATAGCTGCACTCAGTGTTTTCTAATTCATGTTAAAAAAAAAAAAAAAGAAAGAATTCATAATATTTGCACTATAATGAGAGGCATTTTCAAAGTGATAACTTTATAGTCCTTTGAATCTTATTCCATCAATGTCTACTCACAGAAAAATGAACTTTGTCCCAGAGGAAAATTGGCCCTTATTTCTCAGTTATAAACTAAACATAAATAGAGGACATCAGATTTTACCTACTAACTGGCATAGATTTTGTGCTGCAGGCACTGAAGCTGTGGTTCCCAAAATAATTGAGGTTTGTAATTGAAGAGAGTGCAGAATTTACCTATCCAAATGGAAAACAAAAATCTCTTACTTGGCCTTGCCAGTGTTCAACCAGCAGGAGAAGTTGCTGAGTGGCACTTCCCACCTGCAAAGGGGCTGGCAGAGCATCACTGTCCAAATTAGCACCCCAATGGGATGGGCTGCACAGCCAAGGGTTTATGATGAGCCCTTTATTATCCAGTCGGGACTGTGAACAAGTGTTTGAATTATTTGTGCCATGTTTCTTCTTTAAAAAAAAAAAAAAAACAGAAAAAAGAAAAAAATCTTAACTCTACGAAAGCTGTGATTTACTTTAGGCAAAACTTTGTATCACATTTCTGGAGCAGAGCAGTTCTTCCTCAGCATCATCATGTTCATACAATTTTTGCCATCATCACCCAAGAAAAATATCCTGTCCCTCTTTGATGCTTTGTTGGCATCAGCTGCCCAGCGTGGGCAGCTCGAGGTGCCACCAGCATCTTCTCTTCCAGCATAAAAATGTTGTGTGGGCAGGGAAGCTTCTGTGTGGTCTGTGGCTGAGAAGCCCCCTGGAGATACTCTGTTTTATAGGATTGAATGAAAGCATCTAACACTATTCTACAATGAGATTATCATTGTTCTTTTATCTGAGTTTCAAAGCACCTCAGTAGAGTGACCTTTCCTCAAGTATTTTTCTCTGATTCTTTCTAATCTGAAGTTTCTGTAGAGGAAGAACTAAAAGAGAAAGAAATATGCTTTCCTCTCCTTTTTGCACTGCAGGAACATTGCAAAGTGTATCTGTTTTCTTAGGTTTTTTGGAAGGTCTGAGATTTTTGCATTACCTAGGATACAAATAATTGTATCAAAGATAGGAAGGCTTGTGCTTCAGGCTGGAGGTCAGCTACTAACTGATGGAATAAGGAAAAAAATACATTTCCCTGTGAGAATATAATTTCCCAGTTGTCCACGAAGTGTTTCTCGTACCTTCCTAAGGAACAACTGTCAGAAACAGAGGTTAAAACAAGGCCATTCCCAGCCTGCTCCAGTATGATAATTCCTCTGTTTTGAAGGCATGGTATTTTTTTTCTTTCAGCACATGTGCAATTTTTATATAGATTTGCTGGTATTTTCATATACATATGTAGGTATTAAATAAGAAAGTACTTCTGTTAGTGAATTTATTTTAAATCCTTATGGATAGGGCTACATGACTATGTCACATAAGGGTGCGCTGTTAAATGCTAACTCACACTCACATGCAAGTAATGTTGTTGGCTTACATTTACATGAATAAGAATATCTCTGTGCTACCAGGTCCCTTGCTCAGGCAATTGAGAGGTGTGGCACACATGTAATTCATCCCCTTTTAATTCAATGTCTCATGACTCAGTTTCCCTGATTTTCATTTTACCCCTTCTCACACCTTCTCTGCACACTCACATGGTTCACATTTGCAGCTACTACAGGCTGTGAGGAAGAGCTTTTTTCCCTGACCATTGCTCTACAGATCCAGCTGCATCTCCAACCTGTAAAGTATTTGAATTTCCAGGTTTATTCAGTATTATGATTTCCAGTGAGATCTCAAGTGTCAGCCTGATGGCACAGATTTGAAACTTAAAAAACATCTTATTAATCCATTCTTTATGTACTATTATAATACACAAATGAATAAAACCTATAATGTACACACTGTCAGTGATACATATATCTCTAGAAAAAGTACCTTACAGATATAAACCTTTAAAAAATTAAGCATAAGCAGCAGCAGAAAAATAGAGTAAGGAAGTTCCTAATGTATTTTTAAAATTCAAAGTGACATTCACAGATCAACAGTAAAAGATTAGGAAAGACCTGTACCAAAGCAGAGCAATCACGCCCATTTGATAACCATTTCCATAAGTACAACTCAGCTGACAGAGCAGGAGTTACAGATTTTGATTTGAATGCAACAGCACATTTTGGTGAGCACTTGAGGGAAAAAAAAAATTTTCAAAAATATCAGGAGAAGCCTGCAGTTATATCAGTCTGTCTATGAGGCATTTTTACAGTGCAGCATTCAAGATACTGCAACTGAGGTTACACACAAGTTATATGGTAATAAGGACAAGTCAAGGTGTATCTACTAAATGCTGTGAAAATAGCCTAGTGTCACCGTGGATAAAATTGAATGCATAGAGTCCAAATGGCAAAGTGACCAAAATGAAAAGGAATAAAGCCTGAGAAATAAGCAAGTCTAGACTGGCTATATGAAGTGTTATCTAAGCAAACAAATCTACAGCAAACCAATGCAAGAATCCCAGAAACCACATCTCTTCCTGTAAAGGCAAAGGTTGTCTGGGAATACTTCTAGATGTTGCAGAACATCCTTCTAGGTTCTGTCAGGCAACACTTGAAAGAGAGTTTACAGACCAATGCTCCAAGACTTCCAGAAAATGTGAATAGATAGGTGCTCCCTCCTTCAGTCACAAATCACCTGGTGTCCTCACATGGATGCTTGGCCTGGTTGAAGGCAAGCCCACACACCTTTGCTGCATCTATAAATCTGGCAGACAGCAGTGGCAGCTCAGTTCTCCCCTGCCACCTGGGTCCATGCTTGGCAAGCCAAGCCTTAGGCTCAGGGCAGCCAGGCAGCAGCAGACAAACAAAACAGAATCCATTTTCATACCCCACCATCTGGGGCAAAATCCACATGGAGCCCATCAGGGAGCAGAGGGGAACAATGCGAACTCAGGGGACTGCCATGAGCCTGTGAGATGGTTGACTTCACAAGGACTTCATCCAGGACTTGCTCCTGCCCTGACTGCCCCAGCACTCTCTCATCTGCTGGTAGGTGCCAGATTGTCAATATGAGGCTGCAGCTGCTACACCAGACTTCATCTGCTGTGGAAGAGGTGGTAGAAGACAGCAGAGAAACTGTCTGTCTCTGGGGGAAAAAAATTCTGCCAGGAACCTCCTCTTCTCACTTCCTTCCCTCACCACCAACATAGTAAAGAGAAGAGCACTGGATTTTCTTAACCACAAAAACCCTGCTATCTTTCATTGTCTTTAATGCAATCAGTAGTAGTGTCACATTTCGGTAATGAAAACGAATTCATTTTCCCAACCCAGTTAGAGAAGTTCCACTGTCTGATGAAGGAGTAAAGGAGTCCAGGCACACTGCAGAAGAGGAGGTTTGGAGGTACTCAAAGGGCAGAGAAGACAAGAAAAGGGGTAAATTGAGGCACTTCTAAATAAGCAGTGCAGGGAAGAAGTAAAGAAATCTGAACCCAACAAAAAGACCAACCTTCCAACCCATCCTAATGCAGCACCCTACAGGTGCCCACAGTAATGAATACTTAAGGCTCATATAAAATCTTCTGGAAATTTCTAGGTACTATAGCTTGCTTACATGAATATGAAAGACAGCCTCAGCTTATCCTTGACCAGGCACAATACTGAATTTTAATCGCTCACTAAGAATTTGATATCTTGCAGAGAGGAGAGTTTTTGTAATAAGATTTGAGAAAACACCACCCTTGGGAGAGCTTGTACATAAACACCTCAAAAGAGTTATGCAACCCTAGTACACAGCTTTCATGACAACAAATCTATCCAGCATCAGGAGCACAACCCAGGACTTAAAAAGGTTATATCTCTGAATAGCAATGATCTCTCCCTCAGAGCAATATTCATTCTCAACAAGGTATGCAACGGGAAGCACAGACGGGCTCCTCCTTCTCCTAAATCTTGACTGAAATTATTGTTTTCAGGAAGGGGATTGAACCCAAGATTTTTGCCAGCAGTAGAAAACACATTATTTGCACATAATCACCTCCCTCAAGTGACAGCTTGGTGTCATTTCATATTTTTATGATGCCATCTGACAGCCAGTGTTTCTAAGGAAACACCAATATTGGGGGAGCTGGAGTGAATGGAAGAAAAGGACAGAACCTAAAAATAAGAGTCACACGCCTCTTCTAGACGTTAAAACTGCCTGATAAAAAATTGTAAACAGCTCCTCCTTTGAGTGGTAACATTTCTAAAACACTCATAAGACTCCGTCCAAGTGGAATAATTTTGCAATGAACAATATTTTGCTAAGAGAGTTATATACTTATGAAATCATATTCTTTTACAGGATGTTTGGAAAAATATGCTGACTGGGTTATTTCTTAAATTACCCAAGAATATATGGGAACACCACAATATATTTTGCACCACTGCAGACCCCAATAGGACTCAAAATCTTACATGGAGCATGAATAGAAGAATAGATTTCACCTATTTTGAGTATTGATTACTTTCATGCTGGATTTTTTTTTTAATTAAACTGAAATGGGAAAAGAAAAATAACATTTCTCCCTTCGAGCAAAACACTCCAAACTCACCTGCACTAAATGTCCCCAAAGAAATGACACCACAACACAGCAAATAAAGCACTTTTTAGGTCAAACTGCAGTTGAGTTAGGATGAAGCAAAAAGAACCTAGGAATATTTTTAGAACATTCAAAACCCTCTAATTTTTCAAAATGTCATTGTTTGTCCAATTAGCCCAGAAAAAACCCCAACCTCCTCTGGTTGGGGTATGCATCAGGGCTCTTGGTTGATCTGTGATGAAATTAGGGCTGTGTTCTAAAAAGCGACTCTGGCCTGGCCTGTAACAGCCCATAGCACAACACTGAAGACAAATTTATTATAAAATAACTTTGACACAAAGATCAGTAGAAGCACTTAAGTATTTTACCATCTCCCTCTCAATTACATAGGCAACCACAACCAGCGCACAGTTAAGCGGATGATTTCACTGAACCAACTACTGGGCTTTAAGCTATGTATAAACAGTCCTTAATACATGCCATATGCAGATCAGAAGGGAAATATTTGTGGAACTAAAGTCAGAACGTTTCAGTGTGTTTGTAGATATGGTAGAGAGACATTTCTTTAGGGTATAACTGTGGTGTTTTGTGCTGCCAGTGTTTAGACAGAGATCCAGAGGACATCAGTTTAGCAGTATGTATAGACTTCCTAACACTGAGTAACAGGATTTGCCATGAGAACTCTCTCTACTTCAGGGTTGAAACAGTTCTTATGCTATATATCTGAGAGAAACAAACAGCCTATATATCATAGCTGAAAAAAAAAAATATATACACTTAGAGAGAGCTAATTAATTGTATCCACGCATCATTATTTAAAGGAGCCTTTAATCATTAGTTTATAAGTATGCAAGTATAGTTGTAAATATGTAGGAATCACCAAACATTAGTCTCAAAGACACAGTGGGACACAGCCGCAGAAGGCAGGCAAAGCTGGGGTGCTCAATCAACTGGAGAAGAGTCACCACCTCATTTCACCCAGAACATCTCCCCAGCCCTGCCTGCGACTACCTTTCCTTTCTTCAGATGATGGGGCCAGAGAGATACAATCAAGCTTAGATCACCAAGGTTCATGAAATACATTAAAGCATGTCTTTTCATTCGATAAAATGCAAGAGTCTCATACCCACTTACTTTAGCAGCCAAGCAGCTCTCTTCCATGCGGCTTCAAGACTGGAGTGGTGGGACTGCCCAGGGCTTTCCAGACTGCTTTAATCACTGCCTTAGTCTCTTTCAATACACTGAAAGAGAGTTCTGGCATGTAGAAATCCATTTTTAAGTGTTCCCATGGATCATATGCTATAAATGAATTCATCTGATGTCTGAGGTAGGTTAAAGCTTTTCAAATTCAAACAGACATTAGCTTAGCCAGCATGCTGCAGGAGCCCTCTGCCCATTTGTAACATCACCAGCTGGAGCCCAGGAGATGGGCTTCAATTAGCAGCACACACACACACCTGAAATAAAAAGGAGAGAAAAGAAGGCACCCCTTGCTATTTCTCTCTTGTGACAGTCAGAACGATAAAAATTGATTTGCGCTGTTCCTGAGTTTGGTCTTTTTCAAGTTTGATTCATGATGATAAAACAACAGGAAAAAAATATCTTTTTGCCCGATTTAGCAAGTAGGCAGAACAAAAAAACCCAGCCTAACTGTGCTAACCTTTTAAAATACTGCATTTTCATCGACTGGTCATTCCCCTTCCTCGCAGGCTGCTGAGGCTGCATAAGGGGAGAACAACAATTGGCAGTTAATCCAATTATAGAACGCTCTGAAGGTTGAGGAGATGGAGTAACTTGTCATTTGATATATGATTATGGGGGATTAAACTCTTCATTCATGTGACAAAATTTTAATAAGGACAGTAAATGACTCTGAGAACAATGTGAAATTGTTTAAGGATTCTTGGCGAATAAAAAGGAAATGAGAAAACGTGAGAGAGAAAAAAAAATAAAAGGAAAACTTCCAATCATGTTATAAACCACTCAAAGGATTTACAAACCTTTTTCATAACGCTCCTTCAAGTGACACTTTAGGAACTTGCTATAAACTATTATCAGGAGCTGGCACTGAAGGGCCAAGAATTGAAGCAAAGTCTTGAAGGACAAACTGCCCCACCACATTTGTGAAGCAGTGGCTCAGGTGAAACCCCGAGCAGCCTTCTGCAAACCAGAGCTCGTGCTGGAAAGGAAATACTTAGTACCAGGAGGCTTATATTGGCCTAAAAGAAAATGCAGATAACAAGCAGGAGCATGTGAATAATTTCCACAACAGTGAATTCTGTTCCTTTTCCTCTTGGTTCCAGTATCACTGTGGGACGTTCTTTGGCGTCTCACAGTGCTACTTATTTATTTATTAATAAGTAATACATAAATAAGTTACTTATTTGTTAATTTACTAAGAACCATGTTCTAAACACAAATCCCACATCACCACAATGAGGAGGGTGACCAAGAGCATATAACTCCATCCTTGAAGGTTATGTTAGGCTGTCATTTGCCCTAGTATCACAAGAGGGGACTTTAGATTCCTGTGCCAACTTTACAGCTTAAGAGAATTTAATTTTTCTTCCTATTTGTTCTCTGATGGATGCGGAAACATGGACACTTCAGAGCATCAAAACCAAGGGACATATTCATAACTATATTCCCAAGGACTTCCATGGTAACTTCCTGATCTTTGAGATGCCTTTGTCCCCATTAAATCAGTTGGGAACAGAATAAATTAAATTTTTTAAAGAACCGGACCTTACAATTTGCAGCTTTGGTCTGTAGGACTGGATCTGGCCATGAGAAAGGTGGGGGCCCATGAACAGAAGGGACAGACAGAAGCCTCAGGAATGGAAGCAATTTCCAAAGCACAATGGGGGTCCTGGTAATGAGTTGCACCTCAAATTTTACATGACAACTAAGGAGAATAAAAATATCTATCAAGGGTAATATTTTTCCATTTTATCTGAGGAATTAAAATCCTGTTTTCAAGATGGTGTTAAGATCTGAAGCTTAAAAGGCATTTTGGTACCCAAACAGGATGATTGAAGATTTTCAAAAGCCATGAAATATGGGGACCAAAACAGAAGATGGCTGTAGAGTAGGATGCTTATAATCATAACCCTATATTGTAGAAAAAGAGACACGTAAAGTCACAGACAACAGATATCCCTGATGATGTTCTAGGTCTAGAAGATAGAGCTTGGAAAACACTAGAGGTTGCCCTAAATTTCCCAGGTACCTTGGCAAGCCCACATAAGCTCAGCTCTATTTCTCTGAATACCTAAAGGCACTGGGAAACATGGCCTGAAGGAACAAGCCCCAGGGGGTTTCTAAGGACTTAAGGTCCTCAGGGTGTTCAAAGGTAGCTTTCCACAAAGGGACTTTGCTTCTTGAGTCATTACGGTAAAAAACAAATATAAGTCTATTTTATCTCAGATTAATTTTGTTGTATGAACACTGAGTCTGTTCTGAATCATGCTTTCAAATGAGCTTACCAGAAGCAGCAGGAGGACAGCTATGAATGAGAAATACTTGTACGGTCAGATATTCATGCATTTCGGACTTCTAATTAAGACCCACAATCCCTTTAAAAGTAAAATACAGAAGAGCAATGTATAAGAAATCTTGTTCAATTTCTAAATAATTGAATTTCTGTAGTTGGTATACACATTTCACTTTAAATTCTAAAAAGCCATGAAGTATCTTCAGAATATTAAATGGGAAGTGTTAGAACTAGAGTATACGTGATTTCCCTTCTCATTTTCCAAGAAAAGGTTTGCATATTTCCCTGTTTCTAAAAATCCCTCTGTGTTTCTTCACATAAAATAAGGTATATGATTCTTTTTACCTTTTACCACATTTCCCAATGCAACAGTTTCAGCTTCAGTCTCAGACAGCTGTCCACAGTGACTGCAAATTGATTTATTCCTTTTAATGGTCAAACTTTGTCATCAAAATGCTGGGAAATGCTTTAATTCAAACTTTGTGTGTCCTTTAATTTTCTTTTAGCTCTTTTGCTGTTTTTACAACTGTTAAAATGTTAAAGGCAATCTTTTATTTATTTATGAAGCAGTCAAAACCAAGACATTAGATTAGAAGAAACCTGTATGCTTTACTTAAAATAGCAAATAAGTAAGATTTTTACTTGAGTTTTTCACCTCAAATTGAAGACTAAAAATAAGGTAACAACAGTAAAAAGAAAACCAAGTAAAAAAAAAAGTAAAATTTAAGCCAAAGGAGAATAAAATATAGCATAATTTCATCTGAGATTAAAATTAAAACCACCACACTTTGATCTCTATGCATGTTTGTCACTGCACATGTTCAACCCTCACAGTGTCACAGTGATGTAGAACATACGGTTCATAAAGCCATTCTCAGTTTGGGTGTGAGAGAGTCCCATTCAAGCATGAACATAAAGGTTTTCTTAGCTTCAGCTTCCGATATCTGTATGTTATATGACCAGTATATGCAGATTCCTCCAGGTTATCACTAATAAAACCTTGAGTTAAGAGCATGGTCCAACAAAAGTCAGCCAGGGATTTTAAAAAGCCCAAAATGTCAGTGTTTATGTTTTTTCCCAGTTTAATATGTTCTGTTTATACCTCTCTGCCATATTGAATTCAGGGGGGTTGTGGGGGTCTCTGTGTGTGTACATATGCATGTGTACATATGTGTGTGACATGCATAAATTTGGTAACCTGGTAAATGCTGTAGATTGTAAAATTAAGAGGGATAGACATTGATGTCCTGAACAGAGAAAACCTAAATTCCTTTTTAAATATAAAATGTTGATAACCGTTTATTCATGTTTTATGCAACATACTAACTTGTTCACTTTTTTCTATTCCCAGTTCTCATCTTTTATATATATTTAATGTTCAACTCTCAACTTGTGGCTTCATTTCTTACACTGAAAAGCATATTCATCAAAATCTGTTTCTCTTGAAGTTCTGTCACTATTTACGGTAATTTAGGATGGTTAATCAACTTCTCTCCTTTTGCATTGACTTTTAGACCTCAAGCCCAAATCTGTCATTCCTCTACTTTATATTGGTGATAATACTTGGGTTTTGGGATTATTTTTTTTAATGCTCCTGTCATTTAAGACATTTTTCTTTACTGAGATTTTAGGCATCAGCTTAACAAGGAAATGTTTTTTCCCTCCAAGATGAGTATCTGGAAATGCACTGCAAAACTGGGTGCAGCTTCAAATCTGTGGCAATCTGGTGCAATGCGCATCAAGGATCTAAATTTTCCTAGTGAGGTTTTATACTAAAATACTTTGGGGGTGAGGGAGGAAGGGTTGAGGTTTGGTTTTGGGGTTTGTGGGGATCTTTAGAATCTCAGTAGCTACCTTTCAGCATCCAGTTACGAAAATTCTGGCCTGTGCATATTGTGCATGACTCATTGTAGTCCTCATGTTACTTGGAGCAGGGATGAAGGGTGAATGTCCTGTGGAGAGCGACCTGTTCTCTCCAAAGAGAAAATAACCACAACCTTGCTCTTGTGAAGTATGCTTATGAGCCCCAGTGCTCTAGCAGAAAGTAGTTATCAGAGGGATTTATTCATATTCAGGAGCACAGAAATCTAAATTGCTCCCATCTCCGCCCTGAGCTAGTAGTAGGGTTTCAACAGCTGGCCCTTCAGCAAAGTTCTAGTAACACATTAATGAAAACAGGATCCTTACAGTCAAGGATTGACTGCAATCCAAGTTTAAAACACCAGGTTCAAATTTTCCATGCAATTTTATACTTGGATAGCTTACCACTTACAGTTATCTCTAAATGTGAATGGAAAGAGGAAATAAAAGATATTTGAATACATGCATATCTTTATCCACAATATCAATGTTCTTTCTGTTACAGTCTATATTGGTTATTAGCTGATTCAATATGATGCATCAGCCTATGTATAAACCAAACTTACAGTTTCTTTCCAAGAAATATATCACAGGATAAAAGAATTTCCTTACTACTGCAGGCTCACAGCCACCTCACTCTATTCCTGCCGGTGGGCAGCAACAAATCCATCATAGAAAATTATAAGAAAACCTGTCATTGGCAAATGCAATCAAAAGAATGATTTGGGTTTTTTTTTCCTCTCTCAGAGGAAATTAGCCTCTAACTAAATGCAAGAAGGTGAAATATGCCTTGAAGAATGCTGATGCATATTTCTTGAGTATAGTCAAGGATGGATCCGTATTGAGACAGCCAGGTCCCACTTTCTGCCCCAGTTAAACCTTGGGCCTTGGTACACGTAAATTTACAGCGATGGCTTCCACCCTTATTTTATTTTTAATACGTAGAAGTTTCTTCTGTAGTAAATTGTGTGCTTAACAACTTGTTGTCTAATTGTAGTACTAAAACAGCAAATAGCAGGAGTCAGTTTACTCTTGGTACATCATGAAATATTTACTGGAAAATGTAATTTAAGCCTATTTCCTTTGATTTCTTTTATCTTGATTATCTTACCTCGACCATTGACTCTCAGCTCTTACAGCAGTCTTCCAAGAAAGCCAGTGCTTCATATCATCTGCCTCAGTATTTCTGACATACTTCCATTTTTTTATTTTTTCTTTCTGACAAACCAACTAGCAATTAACAGAATATTATGGTTAAGCATCTAGCTTTCACCAGCAGAAGAACATCTATTCTCTCATTTATATTGTAGTGCTTATACTTTGTGCACTCTAGGACTTTGATTACTAGTTCAAAAACTGATAGCATATTAAATGAACATCCTGTACTTATGCCCAAAATTTTAAGTAGGTGTATTTGTCAGCAACGGTTGTATCAGCCCCTGCACTACCATTTCGCCTTGTATTTCTAAGTTCCTCTAATATTATCTAGCTTTGTAAAATATTAGGAGATTAATATCCTACAAATGCTATAGTCCCACTATCCATTCTGGAACCTCGTCATGCCCTGAGGATCATTTTTATTTCTCTTTCCCATGATATATCTTAGCCAGTTTTTAATCCACAGTGAAACTTTACCTTGCATCTCAGTGCAACTCAATAATTAGTATTGAGTTATACAACCTAATGAGGAAAATTAATTTCCTACAATTACCTTCTGTGAATGAAACCAGTCATAAGGTATGTAATCAGTTGGATTTTTTTTTCAGAGGAAAGAGAATCACAGTTAATGGAACAAACTGGGATGTCTTAGATGGAAAAGCACTTTATTTTCTTTCCAAAATAGTTTTACATAATAATTCTATTTTTACCCTCCCTTTGCCTTCTATCCAATCTCTCTTCATTTTGAAAAGATACAACGATTGCACAGATGAAAATTTTAGATCCTTAGGTACTGATTCTATAATAAGTAACAATAAATATAAAGATTGCCTATACAGGATTTCTTTCAGGATCTTTGAATCATCTCAGAAATACTTCTTCAGAGAGGAACTTTTGATGTATATAACTCAAATGGGGTACATTTTACTCCTCTTGTATTATTAGCAACTCTTCAAAAAGTGCAAGGTTCTCATTTTATTTTAGAAGGCGCCTCCAAATCCAGGATTAAGGCATTAATATTAATAACCAGAATATGACCCTATTACATTGAATTCCCGCAGCATCTTTCTACAAATTCATGAAGAGATTTTACTGCTTTGGAGAAGAGAGCTGATCTGAAAAAAAATAATCACTGACCCAAACCCTCAAAACCAAAATAAACCATATCCCAAAACCCAGCTGGATGTCTTCAACACTGGCCAATGCTGTCTTCTTTCCTGACACAGAATGGGAAGTGCTGCAGAACAGGAGCCCATCTTCAGCATCCCTTCATTGAGAAGGCTCGGCTCGGCTTCTCCAGGTTCGCCATGAGAGCACTCCTGACACAACCAACACCCAGCTGTGGGTCTCTCCTGCGCTGCCCTCTGCACCGTGGGGTGTCTCAGGCTTCTCAGATCCTTCACAAGAGTCCAAGGGTTGAAATCATGATAAGCTGCATCTTCAGATGAGCAAAAGTTCTCTGGAGTTTTGCTTTTACACACCACAGGGTGATGAACCACACGCTCCAGGTCTGCCTCATCCCCCCCTCCCCTCCCCCAAGCAAACCAGGAGTCCTAGATCCTTCCCATGGAGCAGCAGGGAGGTGTCGGCTGGGGGAGCTTGGGAGCTCCGATTAGGGAAGCCGCTATAGAAATGCTAAAAATTACTAATGTTTGCAACAGCTGCCACAAAACTCCATCACAGCCAGGGAGGGCAACGGCCCAGGCTGTCCTCCCGGTTCCTGCAGCAGGATTTCATCGAGCTCCTGAAGCAGCACGGCTGTTGCGGTAGCACATTGCATTACTTTTACCAGTTAATGAAAGACCTAAGGCAATCTAATTCAGGCTTTTTTTTTTTTTTTTTAGTGGGGAAGCATGCCAACTATATTCCCAGGCCAATTATTGCTTTCACAAAGCGCTCTAAATCTGTCAACAAGCAAAAGTGTGAACTACAGTATAAAAACACAGTTAAGAAGGTGACCCAGTTGTTATAAGAGGAGTGCTTCTTCTTGCAGTGGGAGCAGTGAGAGCCAGCCCTCAGCACCAGCTCATGATTAAGCGATACGCTTATACACCATTAGCACATGCCAAAAAGTTTTTACTCTTATTATTTTTTAAAGCTATATGTTTTGATGGTAAATAAGTGCTTATTCTCCTACACGTCAATATGAGAAACACTTTGCAAGCTATTATGGGAACACCTAGGAAGGTTCAAATAACTTGTCTGTCTTACTGCCGGGAGCATAACCAAAGGTAGCGAATACATTTTTATCTGCTGAAGTAACAACATCTGAATGTACATAGATGTATTTTTCAAGGCCCAGTTGGGCTTTGAGCCCAATTTGGTCTAGTGGGAGGTTTCCCTCCCCACGGCAGGGGGATTGGAACTAGATGATCTTTAAGGTCCCTTCCAACTCTAACCATTCTACAATTCTATGGAAAAAAAAATTAAATAAATTACTGAAATAAAAGAGCTGCAATCAATTTCCCTAGTAAACTAATACCACTGTCTTCCTCAAATATTCAACATTGTCGCTGAGTAGATGGTATTCACAAAAGGAAGTGAGAAAGCTTCTTTATAATGTTTATTTTGATTTATTGTTATACAGGCCAGCATTTGCGAAATCACCTTTCTTGTCTTATCTAGAATACATGAAAACTTCTTGCTACCTACTGGGTAATTTCTTTTCTTCAAATGTACGTGCAGTAATTAAATAGAGTGTAATGTTGCTTCAGTCCCCTTGAGTGCCCCTGGCATACACTCAACAAGTGCAAGTGATTTGGCTGCACTGAGTTCCTCCTGCAGGCATTGATTTGCATCTGAAGCTTCCAAGATCTAACTCTTCTACAAAAATAGCCATGATCTGCAAAGGCCAAAAGCTATTCCAGATTGTCAATATTCCCCAAGCTTCAGCTCCAGCCTGAGTTTCAGGTCTGGGTGCTGACCCACCACGGCTGTAGCTCTGTAACTGTGAAAGTTATCCTGAGGACTCTCCAAGCAAAGCAGAACTGGAGCAGAAAGCCCCAGCAAGCACGTTGCATTTCATGGGGTGCAATTTAGTAAGATATTATATGGGAAAAAGAGGCAAGATTTTATAATTATATGAACTAAAACCACAGGATTGATGGTGACTGTCAAGCTAATTATGAGAATGAACCATGTCTGGCCCTACAGTTATTAGTCAAAGTAATTAATTATTTGCTTAAAATTAACATTAAAATTTAACCAATAAACCCACTTATTGATGGCTGGTCTTACTTTTTTTTTTCCTAGTCTAAATGTCACCCTTGTTAAGAAAACATAGAAGAAAAAGCGTCAGAAAATTATCTTGGTCATAAGATAACCATCTGTCATCATTTAAATAAATCAAAAAGTGAGGCACTATCTGATACAGATTTAAGTATATCACTTATGCAATGAAATATTACAGCTTTTTGCAAGGGCCCTGAGAGACTTACAATTAAATAAAACTTTTTTTTTTTACTAAAAACTTGGCCTTATTTAGAGGTAAAAAAAAGATCTGAAACCATGAAGTCTCCCCGCATTCTTTCCATTTCCATACCTTAACCTTCTCCCTGTGTCAGTAATTATTTTTACCCCAGATAGAGATGCCTTGGTGGTTTTGGTTCCCCTGTAGAAAAAAAAAATTATTTGTTTAATAATTTATGTATTTCCTGAAGAGATAAGCACCAAATTAAGCAGGATTCCAGGGCACCTGGCATGGGATGTGGGAAGGTCACCCACACAACATCTGGATTAGGATTAGACCAGAGAAAATAACAGGAGGGAAGACAAAGAAAGCAAATCTAAAGCAATCAGAAAGTTTGCCTTTCTTGCCAAACCAGGTCCCCTGAGATTTGCCACGCAGTATTGATGATAGCAGTGTCTGCCTGTTCAGGAAACACAGGTTCAGAAAGATATATGGATGTGTTTTCCCTACTTAAACAGGGAAAATAGACCAAAAGAGAAGGAAAAGAAAGAAAGAAAACAAGCGGGTGCATGGACACTAGCAGCTCGAATTGAGTCCAGTTGCTGGACTAGAGCTCAGTGTAGTTGGATGGATTTTGACTCCGTTGTCAGTTGTCTGTATGATGCCTTTACTTAGAAACAAGAAAAGCTATTCAATTGCTCATCAGAAAATAAATAAGCCTTGCCTCCAAATGAGTTAAATGTCTTGAAAACTGACCTCTTCAGATTTTATTAGTGATTGAATAGCTCTAGGTGTTTCTAAGCAAAAATCAATAGAGAGATTAGCTGCAACAGCCTGACAAGAGATTATGGAGAAGATGTCCATCAAATAACTAGCCAATGTATTCAGGGACTGAACGCTGCCCTTTGGGATGGGAACCAGGTGCCCAGGAGCTGATTCCCTGCCTTTTACTCCTCTGGAGCAGTGCAGTGAAGACCATCGATCGCTGGCACTCTGCAGCACATGGAGCACCATCTGACATGGTCACCTTGATGATTAGTGACTGCCATGCCCATACATGGCTCACACCATGGGGTATTCAGGCAGCATTTGATCAGGTCAACAGCTTACCTCTGGGAGTTTCATCAGCCAGAATTTCATCGCTGGAGCCCCTGTTTCTGCCAGAGCTGCATCTACGTTCTTCACAGACAATGTAATGGCTTGGATGCAGTGACACCAGGCAGCTCATCTCACCATGCTTGTGGGACACCCAATGCAGAGCCAACACCCTAGTAAATGTTTGATTTTTATCCAGATTCATAAGACTCTACTTTTGACAGTCCACAGGTGGTCTCCTCATGGATAAAAAGGACTGTCCAAACTGGGCACAAAAGAAATTCATAAGTCTAAATCCACAAGTATTAATGTTTTTCCTTGCAAATATAGATCTCTCTGCCAGACTACAATCTCCAGCTGGTTTAAACCTGATGAATTTCCTATCAATTGCTAAGAATAAAATTTTGTGGCAAAATTATTTGAGGAATACATTTTGATGAGCCAGCATTTTTACAGTTGCTCTACCTTTGGGTACAAGACTTGCAGTCTCTGCACCGCAGTATCCCTAAGGGGATTTCTGTGTACTTCCATTGCAAATACGTGTACAATTTACACATGACATACTTCCATGGATGGGAGAAGTTACAGCCTGCCATTCAATTTGATTTAAGTATTGATATTTTTCTTTCACTAGTGTGTCAGTCAACGGCCCATTTTAGGAAGTAAAATTCACTGTATATTTTCAAACTGTTACAGGTTTTTAATATATTTTTAAGCATTTTACAAGTCTTTTATTTTCAGACGAAATTGAATTTTTGAAGATTTTTAACTATCTCATTAATGGCTTGCCAGATATCTGTGTTTCCACAAATAGTTTTACACATCTCTAATCCTATCATTTTAGACATTTCCCTTTTATATTGTTTTGTGAAGGCTAAAGAGGCTTCACCTCTAAGCAGAAATGATCTGATTGTAAAGAACCTGAGAATCGTTTGCGCTGACAAATTTGAATGCAACAGCAAGACACTGAAAATAATTACTTGAAAATGTGTCTGAAATTGTGAAATTAAATTGGAAACAGGCTCACAAGAAAGAAGAATTACCATGCAAAGTTAAAGCTTCTGTGCTGTTTTTTACCCCCCTGATTCTGAGTCACCTCTGCTGTGTCACTCTCATCTCGGACCTTGATCTCTCCAGAGGAGAGGCAAAAGGGTCAAGCAGCTTTTCCCAGCGAGATCACCACCTCTTCTACATCAGGTCTGTTTGTCTGCAAGTCTGATGGCTAGTTAGAGGCATGAACGAGATTAATTGGTGGTGTCAGTCTGGTGGCTGGTAGACAAGAGGCCATACAATAACTGACAGTCTCAGCAAAGAAAGTGAGAAGTCAGGAGAACTGAAGTATTTTCTTGCTTTGAAAAGATGCACTGAAATATTGACAAGGTAGCTTGAGATCTAATGAAACAATAATGCTGAAGTTTTCTTTGCTGCTTTACCATCCTTGTAACTACAAGTGAAACACAACTGGTATGCTTTTAAGTTAAATATCGAAGCTGAATTTAAGATTAAGCTAAATATTAAACCTAAAATAAGAAAAAGGTAAAATGAAATGCCCACTCTTCAGTGTAAATAAAAAATAATGTCTGATGCAGGATGGCTCCTAACTTGAGTCTGAGCACAGATCATCCATGAAAAAGTAGATATAATTTACCAAAACTGTGTTTGGTCTATAATTTAATGACTGATATTTGAAGCTGCCTTTGAAAAAGTCTTTCTTCCTTTTCTTGCAATGATGGACTCTGTATTCACATGCACAAAATGGTTGGTTTGGAGCTGCCTCAACTGTGGGTACTCACAAGTGCCCTGCTTTTAGCAGAGATCCTGGATGTGAAATTTTGTGACAAGAATTCACTGCTGTGGAGGGTATATAAAATGAAGTTTCTGGCTCCACAGTAATATTTTAAGAAAGCAGTTCTCTTCCTCAGACCACTCATCCTCTAGGAATCTGTGAATTTAACAAATTCACTCTACAAAGCAGCACTGTGCCATATAATGGCTTTGCTTTGCTTTCAGCATTTAAAATAATGTCCCACCTGGTCCTCTTTTCACCAGACTCCAAGCTCCTGCAGACATCAAAGGCAACGCAGCTTTTCACAGAAGTGAGGTCTTGTCCTAGGGTTAAATGGTGTTAACTAACTCGCCTATATGCGAATCCTCTCCAAAGTTATCATCCACTCTGTAGATAACAAATATTTTTAAAAGAAGAAATAACAAGGAGGAGAACAAACATTCACTATTGTATTTCACTACCTTCTCCAAAATATTATGGTGGCCAATATGTAGACATGCCATTTCTACACCCATATGGAAGTTCAAAAACTCAGCCCCTAAAGTCTCAGATCAAAACTGTCTAAGGTGAAGGAGAACATTTCATATGGTAGAAGGATGAGGTTTCAATAATCTACAAATATTAAATGATACCAGTGATCTGATCCTACCTAAGACCAGCATTTGTCCTTCCCTGGTGCCCAGCCCAGCAGAGCAGATGGTGGGTTGGTGCTGCCCCTCTGGCACTGGATGAGTCCACAGTGGATGCAGACATGGTCATCATGGGGTGGATCACGTTTCTGGCTCCAGATCTGTTGATATGGATTGATCATGCAGAGCCAGCCCCGAAACCACAGTGTGACACTGCATGCCTGATGTGGCTCCATCCCCAGTGGCTGTGGGGTTGTTTTCTGCTGTATAAGGTCCTTCCTCTGCTGCAGTGACCTACTTTCATATTCTGCTTTGATAGAGTTTAAGGAAAAAAACCAAACATCTAGACAAAACCCCCAAGCCCGTCAACAACAAAACCACCAACAAAGAAACAAGTGACTACATTTAAACTTGTGCCTTAATATTCTTAAGCTGTTATGGAAAATAAATAAGACTCAAATCTGTAATTCATTCTTATATACTTCAGACAATACAATATGCTTTTTTGTACACTGGATTTTTGCTTCAAATAGCTTTGTAATAGTCTTATCCAAAAGATGAACTGCAAATTCCTTTTTTCTTTTCTTTCTTTTTTTTTTTCTTGCATAAGATACTTTTCTCTGTTGTAAAAAAAAATATAAGAAACAAAGATTTAATGCTAAGATCTACAGCAAATAGGACTAATATTTTAATATTTACATTTAAATATCAGGGACTTGAAATAATGTATATGAGAAAGACAAATAAATTAAATCTTCAGAACAGTGAGAACACAGTTTTAATCGTGTTTTCTGAGAGAAAAAGCATAAATTTTAAAATGTAAGTTATTTGTTCTATTCTCCAAAATGTCATCACAGTTGTGGAGAGAGAGGATGTAATGGTTTAACAAATAAGGGGGCATGTGAAGAAAAAGTTAAAAATACATATATTACCAGATAAATTGAAGTCTTATGGCACAGCATACTCTGGAGAAAAAGGGGGATATAATCATCTGGATGAGTCCCACAATCACAGGACATGTCTGTATCAGGCAATGGAGATGTCTACACCATCAGAGACTTGAGTCAGCAAACCCAGTGTATGTACAGCACACAGTATTTGGATTATATTCGCTTTGATACATATCTCTGAACTAATAATAAACTACAGACTGAAAAAAGAGTTCATTCTTTGAATTCAGAGCAACCCTGGATATCCAATAGTTTGGTACAACTAGCTAGTTACAAATACTGCTCCATCATGGGTCTATTCCTACATCCCACTGACCAGCAATGTGGAACTTCATCAGCTTTAGTAGCTTTGCAGCAAGGTAAGAGAAAAATCTAGCCTGTAGAGCAATGCAGAAGGAACATTTTCAATCACAGGACATCTGGATCATCTGTGCATAATAGCATTTCATACAGCATCACTGCTGACCAGATCAACAGAGGTGCTTTTTGGAATGCAAATGATATAGACTTTACTCCTGTTCATCAGTATCACTTATGTGGTTTATCAGGCCATTGGCTAGTTAGTGTTGTATGTTAGTTCTTATTGCATCACCAGAGTACCCAATTATATGAAATGAATCTATGGATAACTGTGCAATTCCTCCACAGGAAGTCTCCGTTTTACAGACTGGAAACGGGGATATCAAAACGCTAAAGTTTTATTCACAGTACAGACCTCTCTCTGTGCAGCTATACCAGCACAGTCTTCCTAGTGTAGTTACAAGCTGATTATATCAATAGTTACCCGAGTAATCACTAATTATTTTGCTCAGGAAAGTCACCTATGCTGCCTAAAGAATTTTTTGCAGTTGCACTGGGATGCCTTAGTATTTGACCATCATGGCTATGTCCTAAAACCATTGTGTCTCTTGAGATGCCTGGCAAAGCTTCTAATGGTTAGAACAAGCCTGAGACTTAGAAGATTGCAGTGAACCCAAAATCAGAGTCCAAAATGAGGTATCTTACATTCCAGTCCACCTAAAAAAACCCAAACAACCTGCATCAGCTTATTCCTCAGGACAAGGAAAGAATGTAAAAATCCAAATATTTCTAATACTCTCATTCATTGTAAGAGAAGTAGATGTAAAAGCCTGACAAATCCTAACTCAGAGGAATCATGTTCCAGGAATTAATTTTTTTGGACATTATTCTGTGAAGAAAAGGACATTTACAAAAACATTCATGGGAATTAGAACAGAAATCCAAAAGAACAAATAGGATGTGATGATGAAACTTCTACACATAACTTACAAAATGTTCTCCCAGTTTAAGTCTATTAGAACGCATTATATAAGGACATATGACAGATCATCTATAATCTGTAAATATGATGCCTGGAGCTCTGTTCATGGAGTAGGGACATGAGAAATGAGATCTCTTACAAGGGAAGTTCCCCAGCCCAGAAATTTTCTGCTGAAACAGAAGACAAAAGAAAAGACAGGAGTACATCAACACAAGGAAACAAAGGTCAGAAAGATAAACAAGTGGTGAAAGTGCATCAACACCGTGGTGCCTCTTTTACTTATAAATATTATAGTAAAATTAAGTTTTAAAGAGTTTTGGCAGAAGATAAAGAAGGAAATTTGCACACAAGCAAAAGAATTGCACAACTGATTTCAGAATGGAATATCTATTTACCTGTTCTTTGGATCTGTTGTCCCAGTGACATGGCAGGAGTCAGACTTGTAAAGCTGAATGAGAAATAAAAGGAGGCATAAGGTCTATAAGCAGTTAATAGCAGTAGAAATGAAGAAACCTATTTCTGAAACAATTTAAAATAGAAAACCAAGCTAAAAAATCATAGAAATAAATTGCATGGTCCAAGAAATGGACTAGGAAAGTCATTATCAGCAGGGGTTTTTAGTGGGTAAGACAGCACTTGTCAATGTTGGAGAAAAACAAGAGACTGGGACAAAAGATGTGATGTGGAGAAGACTTAAGTGTGGAGATGGGTATTAGAAACCCAGTATGGAAACTATGCAAGTGAAGCCTGAATATTAGATAACTTTTGATTAGTGTCTCTTTTTACTGTCCTTCCATCTTTGCATTTAATTTCTGAATTAAAATTTTCTGAGGGTGGATTATGCTTTTCACTAGGACAGAAATTTTGCTGAACTTTACATTTCAAGAAATATCTTCAACCTGAATGTGTTCCGACATCCTCTTAATGCATTTCCACTATTCCCTGAAAGCACTGAGAATTGTTCCATTGATTTCAATAGTCTTTAGATCAGACTCATGGGACTGAAAGACAAATGTATTACATACTCCAGAATGAATGGTTAAAAAGAGAGTGCAGTAAGATTAATGCATTTGTGACTATTGTTTCCACAGTGCCAACAAAGAATAAGTAGGATAACAGATTACTACTCAAGATAATATATCCTTAAAATATATTACTTGAAAAGGGATGCATTGTTCTTAATTATGTGGTTACTTTTCCCATTCATATGACACTTTGAAA
This sequence comes from Scolopax mira, assembly GCA_004320125.1. Taxonomy (NCBI): domain Eukaryota; kingdom Metazoa; phylum Chordata; class Aves; order Charadriiformes; family Scolopacidae; genus Scolopax; species Scolopax mira. Next base: position 38,169 of record BJBW01000438.1, read on the forward strand.
GAAAGTGCATACATCTCTCTGAGAATGTCTCACAAAGAGACAGTTGCTGATGCCCTAAACAGCTATTTTTAACATGAACTTGAGAAAATACAGTGCTTGACGTGGAGCATATTTAAGAATTAGCACCATTATTAGCACTTTGATTACAAGTCTTCATTCTCCTTTGCCGTTATGCCTTTGCAATTAGTAGAGAAATTGAATATTTCTTTGCCTTTCACCCACCCATTGCCTTCCTGGTGGAGGCAGAAGTAGGAGATCCTATCCCAGGTAAAATGCCACCACTACCGTGCAGTCAGGCAGGGCTTTAGCGACAGCGTGGATGGACGCATTCTTCACAGAGCAAACAAGGTGATTACAGCAATGTTGTGAGAGGGGTAGGTTTTTTTCCTTTTTTTGTAAAAATGTTTTTGTGGAATTCAACATATTTCTCAAAGCCATTGCACAAAAGATATTGTACTTCATGTTCTTCTGGTGAGCATCCTCTCAATTTCATTTTACTTCAGTTTTCAAAGAAACAGTGCGTTGTAGCTCTGACACAGAGAATTTATATTGGGTTACAACAATTCACTGAATGAAAATTCCTCAAATAATTCCATTCAGACTTAATGCACACACAGACAATGAATCTTCAGTTTACAATCTGTCTGAAATGTAAAACTACCCCTTAGGTCTTGCCTTGAATCATCTTATGAGTAGCACTGCAGCAGCTGTTTTGCATGCTTTTGAGCACACTATCTCAATTAAACATCAGGTCCTCCTGTAAGCTTAATTGCCTTGCCAGAAGGTGTAGGAAGCTCCCTTATTGTCCACACAGGTCCCGTCTGTCCATAGCTGTGGCAGGAATTAACCCCAGCTACACTACTATAGGTGCAATCAGAGGAAGGAATTGGAAAGAAACAAGTTCTGTTGGAGTCTCTCAAACCTACCTTTGAGCCTGGTCTGAAAGCTCACATGCTCTTAGAGTCATAGAATCACAGAATGGTTTGGGTTGGAAGAGACCTTAAAGATCATCCAGTTCCAACCCCCTGCCACGGGCAGGGACACCTCCCACCAGACCAGATTGCTCCAAGCCCCATCCAGCCTGGCCTTGAGCACCTCCAGGGATGGGGCAGCCACAGCTTCTCTGGGCAACCTGATCCAGTGTCTCACCACCGTCACAGTCAAGAATTTCTTCCTGATATCTAATCTCAATCTACCCTATTTCAATTTAAAACCGTTCCCTGTTGTACAATCTCTCTAGTCCCTGATCAAGAGTCCCTCCCCCTCCTTTCTCTTGCCCTGCTGCTTTAGCTGATGCTGTTCAATGGGAATCCGTGTTTTTCTGGTTTTGCACAAAAATCATTAACATCTTAGGAAACTCCGGCTTGGAGCAGCAAGCCATCAAGAGCAAGATTAATAGAGAGATACAATTAGACATACATGCTGTTCATAATTTATGCTGCCCTACCATCCAAACATCCCTAAAGTAGGTGGCACAAACCTGTCCTCAGCAGGCCCAGCAAGAAAAAATTGGAAATGTAAATGTCAGAATCATTGCAATGTGACAGAAGCAGATTCATGAACTGATCCAGACTGGGCTATTTTGGAGACTTTATTTTCGTCCAGCTCTAACCTGGTCCCATGGACTGAGAGGCCAGGAGGGGCTCCTGTGCTCTAGGGATGATGCGGGAACCACAGGAGCACTCGTGTGTGGCAGCCACTGGACTGTTCATCCGGAGCTGGATGAATAGTGACCAATCTCTTGCTGAAATCAGTTCACCTCAGCCAAGTTTTAGCCTGCTTTGCTTTCCTCCTGCGACTACAACCAAGAGCTTTTTTATTTTTTGCCTTTTTTTTTTTTTTTGAGGCTTATTCATGCTTGTTCATCAAGTATTTGCAGAGGAAGAGCTGTGCTGCTGATCCAATCAGCCAGGCAGCACAAGGTGACTCAGGGCTGGCAGCTCACAAATAAGCAGCAGAGCACAAATAGCAAGTCGTGCTTATTTAAAATTAGTTCTGGTCAATATAAGGCCTTAAAAATTTACCCAAGACAATAGCCAGACAATTTCAAGTAATGGGTGTATCTGAGAAAACTGCTCTCTGCTGGTGAATATTCCCTGAAGTCACATTAATCAAATGACTTATGAATAATTTATTCAACTGTGCTCCTAACCTTAAAAGCAAGCATTATTTATTTTGCTTCATATATCATATTATGGAATTAAGAAAAAAGAGAAAAAAACCCTGCACGACTAAAGTGGCATGGAAAAGGCCCATCAGTGTGTGTTTATCTGTCCTGTAACGCAGAGAAAGAGGTACAGAACTTGCAACAGTAAAGTCAAAGAGTGACTCTGGCTTCACCAGCATCTGCAAAACACTGTAAAGAGCATCTGCCTTTAGTTACAGAGTGTGACATCGAGTTTGAATAGAAAAAAGAAATACACTTGGAATCTAAATCAAAATGTAAGTATTCTACTCTCATATTGTTGCTTTCAAACAAAGACACTGTGTATGCATCAAAATTGACACTTAAATATCCAAGGTGAACAATAGCAAAATGAAGTGTTTACGTTGCTGGAATAACAGAGACAGTCCAAGTGAGAATACTCAAATGTGAATGAAAATTTCCTAGCACTAAACTACACAGAGAATGATACTTTGCAAGGGGAAGAAACAACAGTATCACAAATAAAACTTACAGTCAAGAAATATAATAAATACTAAAAGAAATATAATAAACACTAAGTACTTTGTTGTACACATGATTAAGGTTAACAAACTCTTCTATTTTTTTCTTTTCTTATTAGTACATTGTTACAAAAACCCACTGTGATTGAAGATAGGCAAAACCAGCTCCTTTTGTGAGGCTAGGACACAATGAGCGTTAAGCCTTTAAAGTAAAACAGCTAGCGATTTCCCCTGGGTTTCTTGGTCCATTAATCTCCCTGTCATTCCTATCCAGCTTTTTCATATCTTCCTTGGACTTGGTGACAACAGAAAGCTTGCGAGCTTCCAAAGTAGCATCACTAATATAACAGATTACAAGGACAAAGCTCAGCATCACCTTGCCCCAAATGATACCTGATCAGAGGAGTTTCTTGAAAATTCAAACTTCAGAACTGTACTCCAAAATATCATTTAAAAAAAAAAATCTTACTTTTAGCTATGCAACTTCTTTTGACTTCAGAGAGAATTACAAAACCTGTGGCAAACACTTGCGTTTTTTAGGTTTAGTGGCTTCACACAGTAAAATTTGGGAATCACCACTCAGAGTCTTTCCGTCTCCAGTTATCAACACAACTGAAAAATACAGGGGAAAATATTACGAAAAAAGTCTAATAAACTGTTTCCATTGTGCTTCAAATTAGTACTTTTGATAATTCAAAGTCAGTATCAAAGGCCCTGAGGGCAGGACTTCGCATTCCATGAGTCCCTACCAAAATTCACCATCTTCCTCTTAACATTAACGTGTTATGTAGATGAGTAACACAGCTGCTGTGTCTCACAGCATTTTGACATGTGGAGAAAAACAGTGAAACATTTGGCAAGTTGTTCTTTTCTTACCAGCTCATTAAAAAACTCTACCTTTAAAAATCTAAAGTTAATCTGTAGTGAAGCCAAATGACTGGATACTACAGAAGACTTTAGCTACAGTCAGGGTTTATTAGGAGATAGTTCATGATATACAATACCATACAGGGTTTCAAATATAAACCATTTGGCAGCGTGTGGACTTGTCACATATCTGTAGGAGAACATCTCTGCAGGAGAACATCTCTGCTTACAGTGAGCCCTCCGTGAAGTATTAATATGGGAGAAGAAATAAACATTTTTGTTTCTGCTTCCCCCCCCGCCCCAGAGTAAAATCTACCCTCTGTGGAAGAAAAAATAAAATCAATAGATATATATTTCTTCTTTCAAATTACACTTGGCAAACTGGATCCACATTTCTTTGAGAGAAATTGCTTTAGCGAGAAGCGTCTCTATCAAATGAGATTTCAAATATCTTGTGTTTCAAAGTTTTTCATGGTTGCTTATATAATACACTTACTATATAGGAAGAATTATCCTCTGTACTATATTTGTTGACATATTCCAGCAGTATCTTAGTAGCATATTTCACATTTTGAAAGATATTTTTGACTACATGTGCTTATTTGGTGGAGTTTGGGGACTTTAGATGTTGTATTTGACATGTAAACAGCTATGACTGATGACCAACCTTTCAAATGAGATATACAAAAATAATTACATTTTCCATAGACCTAGCTGATGGACGATGGGATATGAGAACCCTTAACAAAACCCTCTGGTATTTGAAAATGCACGGGCACCTCAGTTTGCAAAGATGCAAAGACTAGAATAAGGCTTACTATTTTAACTGTGGAATGAAATTCCCTCATATAGAGAACAGTTGGTGCTGTCCTGCAGCCTAGAGACGCTTCGAAAGAGTCACAGTGACATAGCAGGGAAGCAACAGAAATAAACAGGCCAGCCAAAGTCATACTTAAATCACTTATAATGGGATCTCTCAGCGTACAGCCATTGAATTTCGCAGGCATGAATGACTAATTTAAGATTAGGTATCATTTTGGATGCACTGTCCTATGGTGCGAGATCATTTCCAGCAGGTATGGGGCTACGCAGCAATTGCATTTGATAAGTTTACATCTTAAAACCACTTCTTTTCTTTTTCTTTTGGTAAGTGGGTAGGAAGGCACATCACACTCAGCCAAAGAAGAGTGGGTTCATACTCAAGAGCCAGATTTGTAAAAGCAAGGAAAGGTATAGCTTTAAGTGCTGTCATTTGGAGCTGCATTAAATGACCTGAGCTATTCTCACCCACCAAGGAGCGTTCATCGCTGAAGAAGGTTGGCAGCACTTTCATTTCCATACTCCTACCTCCATTCCAGACTGTGCTCCTTAGTCTTTTGCATAAATGACTCTACCAATATACTGCTATATTCAGCTTACTGGGGAAAACAGGTAAGGTCGGTCATAATTACATCATAAACAAGTAAGCATCCTGTGTCCATGAAGACCTGTCAATGGAGGTAGGGACTAAATTTCTTGATCTTTATAAAAAGAAAACATTAATTTTCTTTTTATTATCAAATTAATAGAAGAATGAATATCCTTTGATAAAAAAATCTCCACCAATGTCTTCGGCTACACTGAACTTTTACTGAAAGCCAATCTATTTCACACAGGGTATTATTAAGATGATTTCACATCGCTTTGTAGCAAGAAAGAAAAGGGAGTAAAAGGCTGAAATCTGGCTATGCTGAATTCCATGGTATGTATTGGGAGCAACTTGTTGAACCATCAAGTAATGTTTTATAGCTTCTGAGATTATATTACTTATACTTGTCAGTCACAAGTACAGGAAAAAATGGAGCACTAGTAAATAGAGATAACAGGGATTTATAGGGACATGCAATGAATATATACACAAGGAATGAATTGTTGCATATGTATATACCAATATTTCAGATTTTTTTTTATTTATTTTAATAGGATTCCTAAATATTACTAGTATCCCCTTAAGTATTCTGCTTATCTTTTATCTTATATATAATTTCCTCCTCTCTATTTTTTTCTCTTCTGGGTTTTTTCATAATATAGAGCTTGACTAAAAAGCCATGTCCTTTCTCCTATCATTGAATCATTTTATTTTTACCTGGATATTATATTTTAAACCTTTTTGGAAAAACGGTATTCAGCTCATCCTGCAGTTACCATAAGTGAGAAGATGTCTACAAATAATGACAAGCTTTTAATATGTGTTAATAGAAAAATCTGACCTCTCATGAAGTCTATAAATTCATGAACATTTTGTATGCAAAAAAAGGCAGCTGGGCTTAATTTTTATTTTTTTGCAGATTGTCAAAAATATAACAAGAGAATCTTTCTTCCTCCAAAACAGGGAATATCGACAATTGGAAATGAACACATTTTAAAATTTTTGATGTACCAATATTTGAGGAGAGTTGCTTCTGAATTAAAATTTTGCTGTTTGGAATTTTGTGTTCCTTTACTGCAATTGAAATCACTTTTTTCTCTGTAGCATGAATTACTTTCCTTTCTCTCCAATAGGAGGAATGCAGGCTGCTAGCAAAAAAAATAATAATCACCTATTCAACACCAACAGAATTTGTCAAAGCTTGATCTATGGCTTAGTTTACCACTAAAAAACATTGGTTCATAGAAACTTGATGTGGCTTATCATTTACTAAGACAATGCTATATTTAATAAGAGCATTCCAACATTCATTATTGATCTCCGTATTGTACCTATTCTTTCAATTCAGTCTGTTATGTGGATATAAGAGGTGGTTCAAAACACCTTCCAACCACCCCATCCTTTCATGGGTGCATGAATATGGAATAATGGTTATAGAATTTCTCAGGTCAGCTTGGCAAATGTTTCTTGTTCTTGTAAACAATTTTTGAGGCACATACTGCATGTGAAGAGCTGTAAATGCCTCTGCTGCGAATCAATGCCTCTCAGGCATAAAAAGATATAATGTCACTGGATAATATCTCTCCTACTTTCTGTTTTATTTTTCAATACTGTCAAAACAAATGCTTTGCTTGAAAATCATTCTTGCAATATTTTGGATTCCCACTTGTTTGACAAATATGAGCAAGTCAAAATTAAAGGGATTTGTCATCACAGAATCAACTCCAGAAAATAAACATGAGCCACGTCTGATAAGAATGCTTTGTGCGCTGGAGAACCATTTCCTAGTCAGAAGAAAACTGCCCATTTGGGGATGCTACAGGTGACACATTAAACATAAGCATTCAGATTGGGGACAATAACAGAATCCCTGATAAGCATGAAAATATTTTTGTTGCTTGTAGATGTTAAGAGGAATCAATATTGAAAAGCTTTATTACTATGACTCCCTTTCCTCCTACCTTACTTTGTGAGGCCAATTTTCCCAGGCAGTCATGAACCTGTTGTCCCTCTGGCAGTGACATTTACAGGGTCTGATTCTCCCACTGCCTTTTTTTTTTTTTCCCCAGTATATACATTAAATGTAGAATTATCAGGTTTCCCTGTACAGGAACTGCTTGAAAGAGAGAAGAGATTTATTTCAAAATCAAAGTGCAATCTAAGAGTCTGGTCTAGTGCATTAAACAACAGTCTCCCATAAGGGAAGATTGCCACCCTTTAATGATTAATAAATTCATTTTTTTGAAAAGCACTGAGAAAAATGGATGGACGTGTCTCAGAGTTCAGAAGAAAGTTTAAATGTAATTGATAACAAGGAATAAAAGCAGGAACCAGAAGCAAGAAGAAAAATAGAGACCTGCACAAGAAATTATATTGCTATAAGAAGTCTAAAAAATTACAAAGCCTGCCAAGTGCTTAAAAATAGTAATTCAGTGAAAAAGTAAGCTACAAACTAAAGAAAGTTCTTAACTAAATTTGTCTACCCAGGGTCATTTTTTAACTCATATTACAATAAACAAATCATAACAGAAATGAGAGTCTGCAATTTTAGCAGATGATTACTAACTGCTCTAATTAAGTGGCTTTAATTGACTCCATCGAAGTCAAGAGACAATTCATATGTATATTGCTGAAAGACTCAGTAATCATATTTTCTGCAAAGTAACTTTTAAATGAGTTATCCTGCAGCCTTTATTATCTAGATAGCTGCTTTCAGTCCATGATTTGCAGATCCCCAGGGGCCATGGATTACTACCAAGGCACTAAAGGTAACTAAGAAAAGCATGTTTACCGTCAATATACTTTCCCTGGAAGCTTTGAAGGATCACAAAATTGAGAAAGATAAAGAAGAGAAGGGGAGCAGAGGTAACACATTTTTTCTCCTTTATTATTTTATTACAGCTTCCTAACTTTCTGAGCACTTCAAAATATGGACAAATACGTTTTTTCCTTTTCCCTGAAGATTTCTTATTTTTCTGCCTTTCTTAATTAAAGAGAAATAATGCTAAAATTTAATTTTAAGGCATAAACTGAAAATATTTTAACATGTGTAACCATTCCTTCTAAAAAATAGTTTGGCCTCCTTACAACTTTACCTGACTTGTTATTATTGAAAGTGGGCAACCTCTACTAAAACTAGGGTTTTTAGATAGCCTGAATCATGCAAGTCCATCAATAAACAATTTAACCCTTGGCATCACTATTCAAGAAAAAATTTAATAACTGAAGACACAGTCATAGAGCAGGAAGCATCAAGACCTCTTATTTTATGTTTTCTCATTTAGCCCCCATAACTCCTCCATTTAACCTTGAAGTCTGACGAGCAATTAGTTCCCCCCCTTCCCATTTGCAGCCTGTTGCTTTATTGTCATTCCTTTTCTCCAAATTGAATATGTTCAGCTTTCCTGCAGTCTGGCATTATAAACCTTTCACTCTTTCATTTGCCCTCTTCCAAACTCTCTTATTTATCTTTCTTATTAGAAATACTATGCTCAAAAGTTTAATGTAGCATTTTAAATGTTACCTTCCCAATTCCAAATTGAAAGGCCTATATTTTTTTCATTTATAGCTAGTGTTTTACAGGTGATCAAAACCACAAAAAGTGGAGAACTGATTTGTACATAAAAGCCTCGGTACTAGAGCAACTACTTTAAAACTATTTTAACTCAAGCATATGGAAAAGATGAATTAAAAGTATGTGTCTATAAAAGTAAGTCAGCCATTTATGAGTCTTTGAATATTGACCATGGCTACCCTAGAACTTTTTGAACACACTTATTTATATCTATTTCTTGTGCAGCCACCACAAAAAAAGAAAAGCTTATTTTTTAAAAGAACAATTATATTTTGTTCTCAGGTTTTTTATACCTTTGCACCATTTATTCCTGAAGTTATCCAAGAAAACAGTTTGTAGTTAATGTCCTAGAATAGGTTTCATTTGTCCTCTCCTAAATAAATTGGGTAAATAATTTAATCTGAAGTCTACTTTTCCACCACTGGAGAATGTTCTGCAGTTCAACTACACAATGTTCTTTCTTCCTAATCATTTTTTCTGTGGGGAAGAACAGTCAGATCATTTTTAGCTTAAAAGTCAGCATTTCTCATGGTTTTCTTCTTTAGATATGGCCTTAAAATTTACATGGGTCAAGAATATATTTTCATTTTTATTTACTGGTTCTGTGAAGCAAAAGTAATAGTTGCAGAGTCAGCTGTGAGCTTAGCAGCGCTGTTATTATTTTGAAAAGAAATAAGTACATTAAAGCACTGTCAACATTAGAAATCAAGCTTTCAGGGGTGGCGTCCCTGTACCATGAGTGTGAAGCTTCTCTCTCCTCACCTTATTTCTGCCCAGGTGAGTGGCACAGCAGTGACAGAACGGCAGGTGAGGCTTCCTTCAGCACAAGGAACTGCACAGAAAAGAAAAAAAAAAACAACTCTAAAACTACAGGGAACAACAGAGTGGCACAAAAGTAAAATAAGACAGACACAGGCAAGAAAACTACTGAAGCTTACAAGACTTGTAACAGCTGCAAGAAGGAATAAATAAATATAGGCAACATGTAGATATCTGTTTGAATTCTGTCAGCCCTGTGGAAATTAATATAAAGTGACATTGGGGTTGAAAACAAGACAAGGCAAGAGAGCAGCCCTTGTGCAGCGTGGAGCCTGGGGTAAGGAGAAGCTCCCCGGCCGGGCAAGGAGGACAACAACCCCGCTCCCAGCACCAAAGCAGGGGCAGCAAAATCTGTCTAATCCCTCCATCAGCACTGGCTGCTCCTATTTTTATTTTGACAAGCATCATACAGCACCTTTCTCCTGGCATGGGCAGCAGCACGCCTGCTGTGTGGTTAGCACCCTCTTTGCGGGTGTATATAGTCCAGGCATGGGAGTTCCAAGCCTCCTTCACACCACTTAAACGTGAGGAAAACAGTGCTAACACACATATCCCCCCCTGCCCTGCACTATATCTACCCTGACAGAAGCCTTTCTCCAGGCCAGTTAAGTGGTTAGACAGCCTTGGGTAGACATTTTTCCTCAGGGCCTGTTGGAAGAGAGATAAATAGATATCTAAAGAGGGAAAAAAAAATCACATTTAGAAATTATAGCTTGCATAAATGCCCGTGGGTCTCACCTCTTTCAGTACATTACCCCAGTTCCTACAGGGAGCACAGCTGAATGATCACCATCACCACCCTGGCAGCATAAGAACAACCAGACAAGGCCCCCCAGGTCTTCCCCCGCTGCATGTAGGGATGAGGGTTCAGGTGATGGCATTTAAATAAATCTGTTGCCGGATAAATTGTCCTTGAGCAGCCACTAATACAGATTTAGCTGTGATGGGGAAAGAGAAGTTTGAGCTGGGTCTATAAAAATGTACCATCATGTCAAATAAAAATAAAACCAGGAACATGCTATATATCAAATACCCTTGTAAAGCAAAACCTTTGTGCAGTATATGAGCACTTTATACTCTTACGACACTGATTATCAGCAGGGACCCTAGATTTTTTTATTCTCTAATTTGTACTAGTCCCTCCCCTGGCTGCAAAGCAGACGTTGACACCACCTCGGCACCTTGTTCTGCACACGGGTGGACAAGCATCTTCTTCTCCCATTGCTCTAAGTGTCTGTGTAAAGTTATATAATATCTTCAAAGTCAAAATATGCTACAAATATATATGCCCAAAGACTGGGCATATAGTCTTAGAAAATTCATGTAGTAGGTACTGTAAATTAACATCCTGGAAATTATCAACACTTTTGAGCTATTTCTGCGGGAGGAAAAGCTGGTTGAAAAAGTTGCTAAATTTTTACAGTTCTTATAAGAACTGTCATATAAAATTGATTTAAATCTGTGCTTTTCTATTTATAATTTCCAAACATTTCTTCACTTGGTTGTTTGATTAAAGAAATAATTATATTTGAGTATAAGGTTGGTGCCTTTGCTCGGGGATGCGGGCACTGAATTGTCCATGGTTTTGGCATATTGTGAAATGTGACAAACTGAAAAAATCTCAGGCTGCTGCAGCATTTGGAAGCTGCTGGCACAGGCTGGAGGCTATGAAAGGCTACCAGGCTCTGCTGGGCTCTGTCCAGAGCTAATAAATGAGATATATTGTATGTAAAAAGGACAACTCAGAGTTGCAAAAATCTAAAAAAGAGCCAACATTTGTGATAGCACCCCTTCCTTGGTAAATTAAGATGTTGTAACTCCCATAATACACTTTCCAGCTCTTCCTACAAGATATTCTTAGAGAAATATTAAAACTGCTACATGCCTGAAAAAGCCATTGATTTAAAATCAGAAATAACTTTTCTTCCCTTCATCCTGAGAGGCTCAGACTGAGGTTTTAGTAACACATTCCTCTCCGGGCAACACTGGCAGGTGGCCTACATGCCAATTCCCCCAAACAGTTTTTCATAGCCAAGAATTCAGATTTGCAGAATGCCCAAGAAATAACACTTTTACTTACCTAATCAAACACAAGAGCACTAGACCTGAGAATTGTACACATTCCTTTCACCAGGCAGCTACACAAGGGTCCTACCAGTTCAAGGATGTGAAGAATTTCAATAAATCGGACTGCTCAGCACAACCTTATGTGCAGCTCACATGCTGCTGAAGTCAATAAGAAAGATTTCCTCTAATAGTTTTTGAATAGGGCTAGAGCACAGCACCGGGCTGCCACACTCATAATATGGGATATGCATCAGCAGAACATTTTTAACACCAGTAAAATAAGAAAAGAAGGCAAAATGCATGCATTTCCCTAACTGCAGCAACAAGAACACAAAAATATGAACATAGTGGTGCGAAACCCACAAATTATTACTAATTTCTCTTTTGTGCTTGATCCATTCTCTCAGCAAGGAGCTCTCTACCACCCATATGCCCATACACGCATGTAGATAGAGGCAGGCACGCAGAAACAAGCATGCACTTATTTATTTCTGCACCACAGACCAACATTACTTCTCTTCTTCTTCAATAACCAGATGATGAAGAAGGAAATATGCCTTTGCAAAGCCCCTGTGTTCTGTCTCACCGTTCTTTGCTATTTTTCATCTGGATGTCACTTCTGATTACCAAATGCTATCCAAAGTGCAACACAAACCCAGCAGACCAATTTCTGTATGTATTTAATACTTCTGAATTCACTGACACTGCATGAGGTATAAATAAGTACAGATATTGTCCTAATATATTTAAGGTAATATAAATCTGGAAAAATAATTTTCTGCAGTAGCAATCAAATCACATTCTGAGCTAAAATAGACCTTTAGGCAAAATACCTAAAGACTGAAGGATGAGCTAAGCATGTAAAATTTGTCTAAGTAATGAGTAAATAGAAACATGAACTCCACAGAAATATTTGATGAATGAGCAGAAGTAGGAAAAAATTATGTAGGGTAACCTAAGGGGGTATCACTTAAAGCCATGTGAGGAAATCTGCTTGACAGCAAGACATATTAGATTGTGGAATGGTCTCTTGGGAAGAAGTGTCAACCCTATAATTTAGATAATTTAAGATATGATTGGAGAAAACAGCAGAAAACTATGACATTTAGCAATATTCCAGGATTTGAGGATCTATTATACAAATGGTGGCAAGAGTCATATCTCTACTATCAGCTCACACTCTTGCCAAATGAGAGTGAAATAAGAGTTTTTCTACCATGAAGGAGACCAAAAGGGATGGCCAGGAAGTGCAGAGGACCCTGCCACCAGTTGCCAATGATACATCAATCTTTGCTAGGGAGTGCAGAGACTGCCTGGGGTAAGAACATGGAGGCACAAGTGAGAATGCTTAGGGACCACCAGTGAGGTCACACTTTGAGGCTGAACCACAGGACTCCAGAGGACTCCTCCAGCCACCATTGGTATGGCCCTGCAACTCAGTTAGAGACCTCAATGTTAGAGTATATATATAAAGGATGGCCTGCTTGAACAAGCCATGCAAAGTTGTCTGCTCCTTCTCATCACTGTGTCCCTTTTTTTTTTTCTCTGACAGTAGAAGATGCCATTCAGGTTCAGGTCTAAGCTGATCTGACCAGCATAGAAAGTCCACTGCTTCAGTAATAACAGCCCTGGTCTGTGAATACATTTCTTCAACGAGAAAATGTCTTCTGACCTCAAAATAAGCTTTTTACATACCTATCACAAAGTAGTAAACAGCAAGTATTGTCCAAGGTCATTGTTCTTTTTGTGCAAAAAACATCTCACCATCAGAGGCTCACATGATTTTTTTGTCTCCTAAGGAGATTTTTTTTTTTATCTCCTTAGATAGCCTTTGTTTACAAAGTGCAGATTCATAACTGAAGTGAGAGTTAGTACTTGCCCTGGGCTAATGCCCATGTTTTGTCCAACTGCACAAGCTAATATGATACATCTTTTTTACCTTTTAGAATTGTCTACAAGTCCACTTAGCAAATATATATAAATAAATAGGTGCTACATCTACATTTAATATATATATTTTGTATATGTATATTATATGTATATATATCTTAAAATTTGGATAAAAGGTTCTCAAGCCAAGCTTACTGAGATTCAAAGTGCAGCAGACCTTTTTCTCATATGAACAAGAATATTTTGAAACAAATTTGCATTTTGTAGCCAGGGGCATCATTTGCAGGTGACTGAACAATCAATTAAATAGCTTGAGTAGGTTTTTCTGTAGGTTTTTCCGTATAACCAGGTCATTGCTTCTTAGTCAGATGGTTAGAAGCATTTTAGTTGTTAATAACACAAAGTTTTCCTAAAGATTTCTGGTCTGTTTTATTGATTTACATTTTCTTTTTCCTGAGCTAATGGAGGAGCGAACATGCACCTTCCAACACATTCTCACGTTGGTCAGTCTCAGCAATATTATAGATCTGTACTGCTTTAAAGATTTTTCTACGTTACAAATTCAATGCAGGCCACACAGCCATCACAAAATGCATCAATGGCTCCTCTGTAACCTTAGACCTTTGAGTCTTTGGACTTTGAATAAAGCAAAAGACAATTCGACAGAACTGAAATGAATTCAGGATTGGTATTTTATCACAAGGATTAGGATAGTCTTGTTTGCCTTGCAATGTTTCAAAGGCAAACAGTTCCTAGTTTACATGTTGTCAATAGCCAGTTTGTTGTGATTACTTTTGCAATTTCTCTGTGCTGCTCAGTTGAATGTGTCGATTGGTTCCAAGCTACTGTTCACTGTGAGCATGTTAAAATAGGTCATGAACTCTATAACAACAATTACTACAGCTCTTTATTTCCATTAGAGATTGGTAATTATTTTTTCCTAGGATAAATATTTTAAGTTGTCTGAGCAAATGCACTTGTGCATAACAGGGTTCAGCACTTCAGTCATAGCCAAACAATTTTGTCACTGGTGGCGAGTCAATCACCTTACAAAATGTAGAGTTAATGTTGGGGTTTTTTTGGTTTGTTTGTTTTTTTTTTTTAAACTGTTCATGAAACACTTGTGACTAATGAATGCATAACTTAGGATCAACCATGATATGTAAATTTAGGGCTCAGTTCATCTAATGATTTATTTAGCAAGCATAACTATTGCTATCTGAAAGTATCAAATTATTTCTGTATTAGCCAATTGAACTTTTTGACTTTGTGCATAAGCATTTGTGTGCACACACAGCCCTACCCTACCCTTGCTGCTGAGCCAGACTGCCCTGTGCCCACCTTCACCAAAAGCAAAGGGTTCCCAGCCTCATATTTCCATTCAAAAATTGTCAGAAGCCAATAATGTTACAGATAGTGGAAGCAAACTGGCATACTTTTCATACCCCTTATTTAGTATGTGTATGGTTTTCTTGACTTAAGATATAATCTATCAGAGTAGATTCATACCAACCACCTCCAGTATTGCTCCCGTGTAGCTAAGGTTCAGTTATAATTTTCATTATAAAAATTTGCAGTGGGTTGGACTAATTTGTTGTAGAACATACCAAGCTTTCTGCTTGGATGCATTGGATTTTTCCTCCATGCAATTGATTTAAATCGTATGAGACGTTTCTGTAAAGAGGCCAAAAAAGTAAAACTGCATCTTTCTCAGCACCTTTTTCATAATTTGTTTTTGTTTTTTTAATATTTACACCTCAGAAGAAAAAATAAGAGACTTTTGTACATAAATTATTATTTGGCAGTTCTCACAAAAGCAGCGCAAAACCTAACACTGGCTATTAAGTTTTATTAGCAAAATAGTTCAGATTGTGGACAGGGTGATAGCAAATTGTCTCACTATGGGTAAAAAGGTGAAATCACCAAAGTCACCATAAAATAGCTTTTCTAGAAAGGTAACAGTATACAAACTACTCAGCTTTCTAAATGAGCCTGAGCAATATCAAAGATGTATTTCACAGTTGATAAAAAAGAGTAAATAATTCAGGTTTAAAATACTAGAATTTAGGTCTTAAATGTGTAAACCTTTACTGAAGCCTATTGAATTCGATTGAGCTGCCTGTGTATTTAGGGATACCTCCTATGAAGGAACAATTTCTTTCTGATGACGTGGTCAGCAATAGAGTAAAACCATGAATCTCACGTGTTTGTGTTTTCTTTCTCAACAGATGAAGTTTGTTCAGCTCACCCAGAAAACTTGTCAAATTTCTGAATTTTGTAATGCAGATGCTCAGCTTTGTTTTAATAATTTGAATTTAATAATTAAAATCTCATCTTTGCATTTACAAAATAAAAGAAATTTAAGTTTTACTTACATTAAGTTATACTATATATTGCATGTGTAAAATGTTCAAGTGAATCAATGGTCACTTAGATATTCAATGGAATATCTAAAACTTCCCAGTTCATGAGAAATAGCTGTAACTGAGAACATTTTTATAAATCAAACATCATGGTTAAAAATGTCAGTTTATGAAAAATGAAAAATTTTATCCAGGATTTGACAAGTTTAAGTAAGATTTGTATGTCTTTTGGGTTATATTTAAAACCAAAAATTAATTTTGAACTTGAAAATCTGATTAGAGTTCTCTGCAGAATGTCAGAATATTGCTCTTTTGCAACAGGGCTGCCAAAAAAAAAAAAAAAAAAAAAAGAGGAAGACTAAAGAAATTATCAAAGTATACTTCTTTGTGCAAAGAGTCTGTAGATTTGAATTTTTTAAATGAAAGGAGCCATGACTATTTTATGTGTTTCACCTGAGTACATTGTATTACTTATAAAGACACAACAAAGTGCCTGGTGGTCCCCTCAGCCCTGTCTATTGTGAAGCCACCTCAGGTACCCGGCTCAAAGAAATTTTCACCTCTCTGCATTATATGACCTATGTTCAAAGCACAATATGTAGCTACATGGAGTGGGAGCTAATAGTGCTGCAAGCTGTTACAGGCAACAGAACCTCAGTCTTTCTTTGGGTGGAGGAAGGAAGAAGGAAATCTTCAGAGTTAAAGTTGCTATAATTAATTTTCTGTGTGTGCACTTTACTCATACAGTCAATTTTTCATTGAAGGGTATAATTTACTCTTCTCTCCACAGAGTTTTCAACAGCAAAGTAAGAGACTTTGGATATTGCAAAGTGTGCGATAGTGATGATAAGGCAGAAAATTCAACACTCTTGCAAACCCTCCCATCAGTTTGAGTCCTTTCTTCCAGCTGGGCTCTAAAGGAACTTTCCATCAAAGCCAGAAGAAAAATATATACAATTTTAAACCTTTACCTGACCTCTTGTTTCCAAAGGGTTATGCCTTAAACCTCTGGGTCCTTCCAGTTTTCTTTTTTCCTGTTAGAACTTCCCTTTCAGGTGTCCTTCGTACCCTCACACGGCTTGGAGTGGGTTTTCACGTCAGCTATCTCCTGCTCTGCTGGGAGCCCGTGCAGCTGAGCAGTTCTCTGACCTTACCTTCAAACACAAAAGACAAAAGGGAAAGGATGAAACCAAGTGAAGCAAGAGAAAGAGTTGTACTAGGCAGCAGAGGAGGGAGTGAAAGACCCGACGATGGAGTGTCAGTGGGAACTGCAAGTTACAGCAAAATGCAGTGCACAAAAAGCATTTTAACCCTATCTCTGCAACGCAAGCCAGAAGAGCTTTTGTCCTCGTCATGTCTTATAATAGGTTTCTTATCCTCAAGTGGACATATTATAAAGCCCAAGCAAAATTGCACTAGAACAAAGAGAACAATCAAAATCCCAAGTCGCTGGTATGTTAAGAGGGGCTTTAGAAAGTTTGGTATGCTAAATAAGGAGCAAACTGACCTTGAAAGTAGTTAAATCAAAGAAGATTGCTAAAACTACTGCGAGAAAGAAATATCAGTAGAGGTATTTTCATATCTATTCAGCTTTATTGTATGAGCCAGATGACAAATTTTTAACCATTCTTTAAAAAACAGAGCTTCTTAGAAACAACAAAATACAAATATTAAAATATAACATAAAATATTATAAAATATTAAAATTGATACTATATCTAACATAAAAGCATCTCTGGTATATATCAGAAGACATAGAAAAAAGATCTTATGAAAAAAGGTCTTAATAGTGCTTAACTATAATAAGAGGGTAGGACAGAAAGGATTAAGAGGATCTATGAAATATTTATGGGGATATACAGATCATAGCATCTTCCAAAAATGAATCTATTTCTAAGAGCACAGGTTTATAGGCGTGTTTAGAAACCACATCTCGCATCTGAACACTTGGTAACATTCAAATATGAGCATAATAACCCAGCTCACAATGATGAGTTCTCTCTGCTGTTGACTGTCTTTTCATTTTACAGCCCGAGTTAAGCACCATTTCTTGGATGTGAATGCAGTTTGATGTTTTCTCTGCAGAGTTTATTTTCACAGTTATATTCCAAGTTTTTCATTTGTAACATCAGTCCATTGCTGATTGGGGAATATAAAAAAATATATAGGACATGTGGAGGTGCATTTTATTTTTCAATTTATTTGCTTGCTTTTAATTTCTCAGAAATTTGTCATGAGAAAAGACAGCTGAGGGAGAACATGCTTTTCCAGATGTATTGCAGTTTTGAATGGGGTTACTTTGAGTTTTGCAATTCCACACCCCCCCCCCCCATCCTTTGAATTATCGCAGCCATTTTCTGCTTTCCAGAGTCACTCTGCTTTATTTTTACTTCATATAAGTTGAATTGGAGA
The DNA here is from genome assembly GCA_004320125.1 of Scolopax mira. Classification (NCBI taxonomy): domain Eukaryota; kingdom Metazoa; phylum Chordata; class Aves; order Charadriiformes; family Scolopacidae; genus Scolopax; species Scolopax mira. The sequence continues at coordinate 56,236 of BJBW01000438.1, forward strand.
TACCACAAAGCACAGCCTCCGTTGAACATTGCCAGAGGAGCAAACACTGGCATCACGAGGAGCCCCGAGAAGGGTGAAAAGGGCTTTGCTTCACTCAGCGTAGCAGAGCTGTGGGCAGAAGCACTGATGGTTAAAAGTACAAATTTGTCTGGAATAGCTTGTCAGCTGCACACATGTGACTAGAAATGTATGTACCTATACAAGCATGTATATGTTTTTTTCCTACAGCCTCATCTTAAGCACGCAACTATTTCAATATTTTTCTTGAACACTCAGGTTGGTTAGTTATCAAAAATCCTTTCAAATCAATAGGAACCTTGATTCAAACTCATATCTGCACTGAAAACTGAATGTTGTTCATTTAGGGCTTTTATTGAAAAATAAGAGAGACGATTCAGACTGAAAATGAGCTTAAGATCAAATAAATATTTTTACCAAAAACAAAGGTAAACAAAGTTGTACAGCACGTAAGCTTTGAATTAAAGTTTTCTAACCTCCCTGAATGCTGATCTTCGAAATTACACGTAACCATCTGCTCATGAAGTCTATATATTTCTTGAGATCAGGGAATAGGAGTTCAGAGCATGAATTTCCTAAGGGCTAGATTCTTGGGGGAAGCATGACCAATAATTTCCCCGTCTGAAAATCTCTGGAGTTATCAGTAAAGATAGTGAGGGGAGACTTTATGACGTGGAGGGCATAGCTGATTAGAAAACTCACTTTAAATGGATGCTAAAACAGGGAGCGAAGGATTTTGGCTGGCACTCAAAATTTAAATAGAGCATAAAAAGCCGTTACTTTATTATTTCACGAGGATCTAAAGGAAAGTAATCAAGAATACTTGTATACAACTTATTGTAGTAAAGAAAAATAGAAGGACTGCAATTCAGATTTTGGAACCCAGCGGTTTTATGAACTAAAGCAGTAATAAATCCAAAAATAACAAAATGAAATAGAATTTAGGAAGCTATTTAAAAACAATTTGAATTAAACAGTGTATTATTGAGCATTTGAACAAATCTATGTATCTTTATATTGCCACAGCTCTTGGTTGGGTATTAAATTGGAAAGTAAAACTCCTGGAAATCACAATTACTGCATTTTATAACGGCAATTTACATTTACAGTATTCATTGCTCAAAGTTGAAATTGTGGCAGCTCTGTAACAACTGTCACTTTAAAACCTGTTTCCTACAAGATTAATTTCCTGAAGGTTTATACCCAGTCCATGTGTCACACACGGGTGGCCCTGACGTTTTATCAGGGTACATAATTTTGTCTCTCTTCTCCAAACACAACAGTATATTTTGCTGTCCTTGCTTCTGTAGTGCTGCAGGTTATGTTCAAAGGGGAAATGTCTATATAGGATTATCTTTGTTGTTATTTATTATTTACACAGAAGAGCAGGAAGGCATAAAGAGTGGTTAAGCGAAAGGTTCCTCTCAAAGGAACCTGTGAGTTGAAGTCCCCAGGTTCCTGAATGTGTTTACCCTTAACCACCAAAAACAGGTCGATGAGCACGTCTCCATAGAAATAGGGTCCTGAATGCACATTAAAGAGTAAGCAGGGGAAAGAAATGCAGGGAAGGACAACGACAGAGCGAGAGGGAATTTAAATCTGCTTTAGATCACTAAACACTGGCTAACACATCCTGTCATGGAGGTGCAACAAGATGACTGTGGCTGTTTACTTTAGTTACTGAAGGAAACAGATAATCACAGAGGTTTTATAGCAAAAAATATTTATTTTTTTTAATCAGTGAACATAATCAAGATTACCTTAACCATAAATGTTTTCTCTTTCTCTCACATCTTACACAAGGATAAAAAGGTGTATCACAAGTCTTATTGAACTGAGCACATGCAAACCATCCTTAGGTAAATTCTGTGTGTGCCTCTGACCACATTTCACACAGATGACTTGAAACAGGAATGGTTAATCAACTTGCCTGTATAAACTTTATAAAAGTAGCATGTCAAAAACAAGGAATGTATCACAAGTGCACTGTTTTACTCCCATATTTTAATAAGAAAGCTTTCCGTCAAGATAAACAGGTAGGTAGATAAGTGGGTATTAGTATGTCTTGCACCTCTGGCAGTGATTTCAGTCTGCGGAGGAAAGGTGTAAGACATCAAACAAAACTCTCCTCTGATGTTGGTAGCAGCAGTCCACACCTAATTTGACATGTGTAATTAGTATCTCAAGGTGCAGGGTAGCAAAGAATCTTAGCTACAGCCTTTGTAAAAAAGAACAAAGAGCTGGAGGTATGCTTATATTTAGCCTTGATGTACTTTCAGTTTTTAAAGCAAACACAAGTGTTAAATAAATCACTATGAATAGAATTGGAAAAAAAAAAAAAAGTGGGAGGCTAACCAGAGCTGGCAACTCTAAACCAAAGAACTGAGAGAGACTGAGACTTTTTGTATGTGCTTTGATTTCTTCTTCCTTTGTCTCTCACTCCTTATTAACCTCTTCCTACTTCCCATTTCACCCATTTTTCTCCCAATACTGCTGTCCATGCACAAGGCTTGGCTTTTCAGTCTGTCATAACTGGCCTGTCATTTGCCATTCCCTCCTTGGCTGGAGGACAACCTTCTTGGAAGGGAGCTCTGCTCCATCAGAAAGCAACTCATCTGAAAGTCGCACGGTTGACAGCATGTCTTACAACTCTGTTTTCCAGAAGCATCAATGTTTATTCTCTTTCAACATGATAAGTATCTGTACTGACTTGCATGTGGGCTTGACATCTATTAACCCTATGAATGATAGTGAAAGGAGCAACGAGAATTGTCTAAATTTCTCCTCCACTTTTATTCTGTATCACTAGATTTGTTAAAACTAGTGGACAACAAACGTTTATCATACACAAAGAGAAGAACCCTACAAAACACATCCATCATTGAGGGGTGACAGAATCGTTAAGCCTGCACTTTCTTCCAGCAGCCTTTATGTTTCATACCTGGGAGAAAATCTGTTGTGTTTTAAGATTAAGAAATAAAGCTTTATAAACTTTACATGAAACTTCTACAATTAGTTATCTTCTTTTCAGAAAGAATTCTTTCCTGTAAGTATTAATGGTGTCCGAATCTTTACGTTCAAGCTCCATGAAAGTAGAAACAAGGGGAAGGAAAAGAGTGATGAAATAAGGACAATGAAAATTTAGGCTGAATAATAGGTGAAACTTCTATCTCTTAACTGGCAGCAACAATAACAGACTGGTCAAAACACTGGAAATAAGCTATAAAGAACAACTTTTTGCACTGACAGATGAACTTGTAATTGAGTAGCTTTTATCCATCTCTAAGTTCTGATTGTACCAATAGAACAAGGAGAAGGTGTGGATATCAAAGAAAATTGCTTTAGGGAATTCAGTCTCACTATTAGTTCTTTGTCCCCAGGGATGTTGTTTTGAAATGAAAAACACCTCCTAGAGCTGCCATAATGGTAAAATGAAAAAGATATTCTTATTTGGAAGAAAACGTATGTCAGATGTTTATAAGATAAGAATAGACAACAACATAAGAAAGTCAGATTTTAGCAGATAGAAATGGCTTTTGTGTAACTGAAGACCAGCAGGAACCTATGACAAGCAATATATCTTTGTTTAAGGATTAATTGCCACCTTTCAGCAACACAGGGTTTCCATCAGTAGGAAGCTTAAAGAGAGAGATTTCTTGAAAGGGAGCATTATCCTTGTGATGTCCCAGTGGTTTCCGAAAGGTAATTGAGCCTTCTTAAAAGAGAAGGAGCTTCTGTAAGTGGCAAAGTACTGCCAGCAACAACCTTTTATGCATCAGTAGTTCATTTCTGTTGAAGGATTTTGTCATTAGCATATAGGGATATTTATTACATACAGAATATCAAAACAAGGCGACTTCTAAGAGCTTACCTTGGAAAAAAGAAGCTTCGTTTGTCTGGAGGGGAAAAGCAGTGTTGGCTTATATATTAAAGTGCATGCTAAAATGTTATGGTGTTTGAAAAAAGGCAGAAAATCACTGAGATGTTCCTGAACATCTTTTGGGTATTCTATTTTTCTCATCTACCTTAGGGCTAGCTGGTACCACCTAAGGACAGGCTTTTGTAAGGCATGATGCAAAATTTCCCAGATTTCCAGCTTGTGGCCATACAATGAACAGTCTCACAGCACTGAAATCTTTGCAAGCAATAGTCTGGTCCCCTAGCAGAGCTATAAGAGCATATATTTTCCACATACATGTCTCTGGTATGCAAGGGAAGCAGACCCTGAAGTTGTGGGACAGCAGGAAGAAACTCTCACACAAAAGGGAAAACTAACAAATACTTCTTGTTCTCATAATCACAGGTTTTTAAGAACCGACCTCCCATAGAGGTGGTGCAGAATGCAGGAGCTTCAAACATGATGTACCAAAGCCAAAGCCAGAAACCTGAAGGTTAAAAAAGTAATTGGAGAGGAAATTTACTTTTAGCACTTCACAGTTAGATGATTTAATTTAGAAGAATATCCCTTTCAGAAAGATCTCTAAGATTTCTCCTAAGAAATGAAGTCACTCAGGCACCCAGGGAATTTTACCTGAGCAAAAGAAGTCATGCCTTTCCTGCAACTTTTATGACTAGAACCACCTCCTTTTCACCTTCTTTTTATTCCTTTCTGCTCTGCCAGCGACCTTCAATTCTGTGATCGCTAAAGACAGCATCAAGCACATGAAGATTATACAGATCTGAGCTCCACAAATTTCTCCTCCTCCTCCTCCCTGCTGCTCCCAATATTCTTGCTACTGGGTTCTCTACTCTTAAGAATATTCTTTGGATGAAATCTAAGTGTCAACTGTCTCAGCTTCCTAGACCTTGAAAACGCAGTATGTGTTGGGTTGAGATTAATGTCTCTCACTTCACTCCCCAGGGAAGGCAATTTAAACCTCACATCACAACAGCTGTGTATTAGATTTGTCACCGGTCATGCCAGCTTCCCATATAAGCACCTTAATTCACTTTTCATATGCATTTTTCCCTGCTGAAATGAAAGACAAGGTAAAAGGCACAGACCTGAGGGATGGTTTGGTGACTCAGGCCCCTGTCAAGAGCAAAGAACTGAATCAAGGCCACAAACTCATTTCATGTAATTAACTGAACTGCAGTCATATCACAGTGATTTTTCACAGCTGCTAAGAGCCCTGGCCTTTAGATGGTATAACGAATTTAATATTCCCTTATGCAGATACATAATCAATTTTTAAGCTCAGAAATTTAATATCTCCCAGCACTGGACTAAATTTCCTGTATTGTGAAGACTGCAAGTATCAATTCTGCAGCTCCTGTTCCAGACACTCAGCTGTCATTCTGTGGCCCACTTTATTGAGTTTTACATATAACCAAATCGAACCAAAGTGTGAAACCCAATGACTTTTAGTATCCTTTTGACTGCAAAGCTGAACTTTTCCACATAATCTTAAATAGAAATACCTTATTTATAAGGTAATATACATTTAAGAAATAGTAAAATATTAACGGTATTTTTTTTAGCAAGTTAAAATCATGCTCTTAACAGTAAAGGCGTAATCATATTGCCATTCCACAAAACCCCAACAAGTTATAATTGTGCTCATGGCCCTAGAAGCAAAACAGCTCTTAAAGTTCTCAAGTTTCCTATACAAAACAATATTCTAGAAATGTGCATGAAAGTTCTAGCAGAAGTCCTGTGATTCATTCAAGTATTACACATAATTTCAAGAACCTATTACTCTCCCTTTTCAATTCTTACAGTTTTCATCAAAGTAGTGATTTGGAGTAAAACAGCAGCAACAGAGATCCTACAGAAAGAGAGAGTTTTCAAAAATATGTGGGGGAAAACCAAAATGTAAGATATAAAACACTAAAGCTGTGAAATATTGTACTGTGTCTTTAGAATATGGAGCAACGAAGCAGTAATTTACAATTAAATACCACATTTAGCATAGTCTGTATGCAGAATAACAACTCAATAATATAATGCAGTAATAACTCAATAATGTAATATCCAATACATTCCTTGGTAATGAATGTTAATGATTAGCCTGTTTATTAATGGCTAAAAATGAAACCGCTATAAACTTTCGCTGCGGTAGTCAGTAATGATGCATTACTCATATTATTTCCCATAAAAAAATTAATTGTTCCTGTGCATTGTACCTGAAGTTCCCAGAGGTATATTTTTGTCCTCAAATGTATGAGTAGAAATTTCTGGAAAAAAAGCTACCAAGCTTTGCTGTATTCTGAATTCACATACTGCAGTGTTTTGTTTTAGAAAAAAGTTATTTCCAGAATTGCTCATCACCCACATGAGAACCAACTGTTCAAAATAGCTCCCTGGCTGCTTCCAGTCTGCTTCTGCTCCCACCTCAGAAACCCTCACTGTACCCAGATTGAGGGAGAATTTTTTGAAAAGCTCTTTTTGAAAAGCACTTTAATAAAGTGCTTGAATTTCAGTGCCTATTTTATATTCTCACCACCAGAACATCCAACAGCCAGAGATTTTTATCAATGACTAACATCTGCCCAGTGCCTTTAAATACCATGTAGAGCCTTTGTTTCTGCAACTATGTCCTGGCTGTAATGTTTGTGATGTTTGGTGTAAAATCTGTGTTTTGGTCTAAGAGGATCAACTGTTAAGTTCTGTAGTCATTTCCCAGCTCTGTTTCTTAATGTGTATATTTTTATATCTAGTCTGTCTATATCATATCCCATTTCCTGCAGGTCTTCCTGCCCACACCCTTACAACTGTGAACACGTTGACTCATTGCAAACAAAGTGATTGCTAAAAAGCAGAGAGAAATCCTAAAAAAAACCATCATACTGAAGTAAAGGCTGAAGCTGTGAGAAAATTCACGTGAGAATTAGTCCATAAGATTTTTCTAGCCATGGAATAAAAATTAATTGCAAGGTAGCTACAATCTGCTTGATATTGAAATCAGTCACAGGAAAGACAGTCTTTCCTAATCTAGTTTTGGTTATGGACAAGTAAGGGATATTGGGGGGGGAGGAGAGGAGAAGGGGAGTGGACAGAGGAGGAGAGTTTGAATTATTACTTTTTCTAAACCTGATGTTTTAATCTTTGCTGAATTACTAACTTCTCGTGCTTTATAGCTTTTTATTTTTTTTCCTAAATAGTAGGGATAAATTGTCGTCTTAAAGTCAACTCTTGGAATTGAAATCACAGCTGCAAAACCAAAAAGAAAATATTCTATAACACAAAGGATATATTAGAGATTTCAATATGTTTGTGTCTATTAGTAAATGAGAACTTCAGTACAGCCTTCTGTTTGAACCAACTGGTTCAAATCTCTTGGTGTGAGTATGCAGCAGGATGTGGGGAGTGCAGAACCTGCTGCTTCTCCCGAGTACTGCAAAATGAAGTTCCAATTTGGTCTCTTCTGCATCTTTGAGGTGTATTCCTATGCAGAAAAATAGAGTTTGTCATTATCGTGGGCCACTGTGTCCAAGGCAGACTGGCACCTTTCCTCCCATTGCTTGTCTGTATCAAGTCAGAGAGCAGCACAAGTAATATTATATTAAAAAGTAGTTTGAATTTTATAGCCTGTGCATTTTGGACTTAAGTGCTCATGTCTTGAGTTACTCTTGCTTAGAGTTTGCCACAAATCAGTCTGTGACCTTCATCTGAGGTATCTGAAAATTAGGCACAAGGATGCAATGCCACATTTCTTCAAGCTACTGGAAAGTAGAACTTTTTCTATTCCTTTGTTTTATTTTAAATTTTGTGCAACAGTAAATTTATTTCTTAATCAGCAACTGACAGGGAAACTGAAAGCAGCATTTTTGCTGTTTTAGACTAATTACATCACAAATAAAAATCGTAAGATAGAGCTGACAAAGGAGATACCTGTATTATCAACAGTACAATTTTTCTACAATTGGAAATTATATTTTTAAAATGCTGAAAATATACTAAATCTAAAATTGAATTTAGTGCAAAGACATTAAATTCAAGGAAAAGCTGCAGTTAAGAGCACTTTTTCCACAACTACATTGTCTTCTGAAATCATATGAACTGCATAAAAAAATACAAGTATATAAAGAAATACAATCTGAAAGATAAAATCTATTGATTATGTTACTGGATACATCTGATTGCAAAAGGGAAACAGAGTGAATTATTTCAACAACTAGAGATTAGACCCTTACCTTCGCTTTCAAATTGAAGCTTCTTCCCACCCCAATCCTCTCCTCCATTCTTTTATTCCACAGACAAGATGAAAGAGGTTTTGATAGACGTCTGGGTACTCATCAGAGTCGGGTCAATCCTTGCATGTGACAGATGCCTTGCAGGGCCAAGGCTGACCAGAACAAAGAAATATCAATATGGGAAGGTTGCAGTTATGGCTGACACAATGCATGAAGGGAACAGCAAGCTAATTTAGGGTGCAGAGTGACTTCCCCACCCTTGTGTCAGCTTGCACAGCTATGTCAACCCAGAAAGGGAAATTTGCTGTTATAAACATGAAAGAAACCAAAGCACCCTTTATGATAAGTGGCAGCTCTTCTGTTTTGTTGCAATGTAATAATTTCTTGCCCTTTTCTGAAGAACAGCTCACCATTTAGACCAAGGAGAGAAAAATATTTGCAATAACTGTCCTGAAAAGACAGCTTTACGTATTTTAATACAAGTTTCTCAGAGATCAAAACTTTGGCCCTTACTCACATTGTAATCACTTGCCTACAAGACCATTTCCATTGGCTTGCCCATGGGAACATGCACACTATGGGTGCAGCAACCTTGTTTCTCTGGCCAGAAATGCCAACACTTTTTAGTTACCTAAGAATACTGCATCAGCCCTCTCCCTCTGGAATCGGGGTCCTGCACTTCCCTTTGCTAGAAGCATCCCTGCTGAAATACCACATTTTCTGAATGTTTCTGCAGTAGAAATCCTTATTTCTGTGAACCTATTCAATTTTTTCTTTTGTAGCCTTACATTTAAATAAAGTCCTCAGATTATACCACTGCAATAGTCTCACACTTCTCACTTCATCCTTTGTCTTCCTTCTGACTGCTGTACAGGAGAAAGTATTTGGAATTCAATCTTTAAATTTTTATTTCCACAAACTCCTTTTTTGCTGAGCATGTCATTCCATCACTTCCAACTCGCTGCACTATTTCTGCAGTTGGCAATATTCATGTTTTTCAATAAGGGCATGGTTTCTGTACAAATAACCAGTTCCAATGAAAATGATGTTTTCCTCATGCCATTTCTCACTTGGGGTGAAGGTGAGCATGTAAACCAGATGTTTTTGGCAAAAATGTATTCCTAAACTCATGACCTAGCAAAAGCTACTTCTGAGTACCCTAATAGCTGGAGGAATATCCTACATCATTTATAACAGCAGATACAGAACAACAAACGGAACATTATTAAAAAAAATCCATAATTTAAAAATGTTATTTATGAATACTTATACGATATTCACTACTCAAAACAATAGCTCTGATTACTTTAATTTCTCCATAGTCATTTTTTTCTTTCTAAATTCAGGGATGCATTGCAATTTGGTGTGGTTTTGTGACCTAAGTAGACAAGGGGAAAAACAGGTAACAGTAATTTTTCATGTGTTATTTATGCAAATATATTACACTAACCAGTAGACCCACTGTTTACAGACGCCTTATTCTTGCAAGAATGTAGTCAAAATGCTAGGAAATGCTTATTTCTCTCATCTGCAAGTCAGATCAAAACATCAGCTGTTTAACACAGTTTACTTGTCTCCATGAAACAAATTATATGTAGTGTTTTATCACTGTTCTGATCCATGCTAAAATATAATAGCTTTTTACATGGCAGTGCATAGGGAACGCATCTAAGTGTAAGGAAAAACACTGGTTTTTTAAAAGGTTGTAGTAGTCTCTTTCTCTGTGCCCAGGGATCAAAAGGAAAGGATTAAAATAGTCTCAGTGAACCCTTTCACATAGGGAAAAGTATGGAAGCATCATTGCAAATGACAGCGAGTCCGACACTAACCCTTAAGGCATTGTTTTGTGCTTGGCCAATGATTATTTTTTCCCCTCATTTTTTTCCAGCATAGTGCTGTCTCTTTCTCAGGCACTTGTAGGATTTGTTTATATCCTTTTGGACACTTTAAAGAACAGAAACAGTTTTCAGCAATAATACAAAATTAAACTGCTGTTTCAAAGAGGTCATAATTTCAGGTCTTAATCATGTTAAGACCAAATGCATATAAATAAATCACACCTCCTGTACTTTAAATCACTGGAAATTACCACATGAGAAATTAATTTTTAGATTACAGCCTTTAAGAAACCATGGCAGATGCATACATTCAAACTACACAGCTAAATAGTGACATTACTGCTGGTGGCAGCCATTTGATGCGCTCAACAGGGCCCAAAGCAGAAGTTGGCCTTGAAGCAGAATTTTTTTTCTGACTGTTGTTATCTGTCTACAAAGTGAGTGGTCCGTCAGTCTTTTTTGGTGAAAAGTGCATAAAAATACATGTAAGCAAAAAAGGAGCTGGTCATGAAAGAAACTTGTAGAAATAATAATGCATAAAATTTTAAAGCGATAATAAATATCATTTTTACTCCCCACAACAGATGTAATCCAATTAGTAAGGAACCAGAGATTAAAGAAATTTCTAGAGAAAGAAATAAAAGGTCTTATGTGACAAGTAGTTCTTACTTAATCAAAATTCTTCTGAGTCTTGCACAATGTAGGAAATGCAAATGTTATTTGTTGAGGTTGCCAGAGGACAATCAAAGGTTGTCATTTTATTTCCCCCACCATCCCCATTACAAAAATTACACCAGTACCCCCAGGAAAAATTTGTCAGTCCTGATCTCTTCTGCCAATCGAAGGGGCTGCTGAAGCCTGTCTGCAATGATAAAAGAACTATTATCTAATTCAGATGATATGTTCTCATACTTAGAAAGGCCCAATTCTTGCCTCGAACATCAAAACCACCAAGTGGCCTCAAAGGGCAAATAGTTATGCAGAATAGGACATAGTTTTATTTTTTTTAAATTTCAGAAAATAATCTGAGCATCAGCTATCAAAAGAGGACCTTGTTGGAAAGAGGGGGGAAAAAATTAATTTTTAGCCGTCATTTCAATACATTTCTAATTCAGGCCAAAACCCTAACTGTATTCAAAATATTTTTATCTTGTTAAGGTTTCAAGACAGCCCTTACTACAGAAGGCAAGAAGCACACCTTAACCTTTATCTTTAAGCAGGTCAAGATAAAGGGTAACATATCCAGAAGTTTCCTAGACATATCCTGTTTCCTAGAGTAAATGTCTTATTTAATTCCAGAAGGGATCTAGAACTGCACATTTTAGCAAATATTCCAGAGCATTTGTCATTTTTTCTCCGTTTTCAAATTTTATACAAACGAGGCATGGAACAGTTCCCCAGTAACTAATACCACAACAGACTTAGAGGCTTTAAGTTCCATTTTCTACCCTTCACAAAAGATGAACTGTTGCCTTACTTTTATGACTCCAGAGAACAGGATGATTAACTGAATCAAAACATGTTTTATCAGGTGAGTCTTGGCAGCTGTAACAACATGGGTTATTTAGGAGCATCTGAAAGTAGTGTCATGGAACAATAAAATTCAGTAGTTTTTCAGGTGTGTCATTTTACTATGGACAGGATGAATGACTGACACATGAAGGGGTCAAAATATTTATTTTTATGCAGCTGCATATTTGTCTTCACCCATTAGGTTCCTTTCTTTCAGGCGGATGACATTCCATATCTGGATGACAATTCTTCATAGTATCTGTTTTTCTGTCTCATATGTTTCAAAGATTAGAGAAATACAATGGGTAATCCATATTTTTTAATAAGAATTTCAAAGATTATGCATATGTAGCTGTGAAATAAATAATAGTTTTACACTTTCTTCTGCTTATGTTCTACTGTGCACAATTTTAATTAGAAAAATTTTTAAAAGTTTATAAAGTCAAAGTGCACAGTACAAAACCAAAAAATTTGTATTCAAGGCATCAGTTTTCATCATTGTTGAACCCCCTTGAAAGCCCAGACAAATTTGTTTCACTAGTTCAGAAGCATGGCATTCTGCTAAATATAACTTGGTGAGTTGATTTAGCTGGAAGGAGACACTAGTATGAAATTTTTCCTACAATTTTACATTCCTCCTGAAATACAGGAGGTCTTTGAATGGAGCTCAAAGATGCAATGAAATAAATCAGATTAATTCCTTTTGAAAGACAGCTCAAGGGGAAAGAGTATCAGTTCTTTATGTCATGCATCCAAGCATTAGGATGGTTAGGGGGCCTGTGAAACTTGACTGATATTAATTCCTTCATTGTTTGAATTAAGTTTTCACTTTCAAATCCTGAAACTTGATGGAAATCTTAGATTTACTACAAGAATGCAATAGGAACCCTCTGATTCAATACCCATATTGAGAACCTTATGTGTTGATTTTTATTCCAGAAGGATTTACTAGTATACAGGACAACACAACTTTGATGGTTTTTAATACATTGATTTAAAGTCCTTTTCATTTGATTCGTAAGAAATAGGATGACAAGAGGCTGAGGAGAATATAATCACTGGTAGAAGTTTGGTAGTGTGTAGTGGTACTGGTAGTGTGTATCCAGGTGCCTTTACCTTGTTTTAAAATCAGTTAATTCTACAATAATAAACAAAGCAACTAACACTAGCTGTTGAAGTAGCAATCAGGTGTTTATAATAGCTGCCTCCTTAGGAAAGATCCCAGGAAATGTATAAAACCATACATAGTTTGCCAAAAAGTCAAAATTAGTAGTAAAATGATCCGATAAAGAGCTGTCATTGAAAAACAACTATCCACAACGTATTAAACATACTGGCGAGTTACCTTTTTGGTTTGAAACATACTTCTAATCTACATTTATAATGCACATACTGACACTTTCTGTATTTGCTTTACTGAATCTCTATGGATGTTCCAGGATGAACCCTAAAGTCTTTGAAAACAGTCTGAAAACAACAGTGGAATATATTGTAAGATCTCATGTTGCAGTGTGTCAATAAAGCATTTTTCACTTAGAGTTTAAGCCTGATTTCTTTCAAGGACTTATCGCAAATAGCAATGTTCACCTCAACCACTTCAAGAAATGGCTTTTGAAAAAGCCAATTTTTTAAGTGCAGTATGAGAAATTGTCGTTCTGAAATAGTAGCAAGTAGTCAAGAAAATACCACGACTCATCCCATGAGTCATGACTCTTATTGATTGTTAAGTCTAGAAATACGGTAAGCAGGTTCATATGGAACAATTGACCACAATAAACATTAGTAAGTCTTCAGAAATCACAGCATCACTTTATCCATTTTTACCAGCTCACTGGAGGAGCAATCATACCTTGAGATCAATTGCTGCTGACCAAAGAACTAGAATATCTGTAGCAGCTCAAGAAATGTGGTATCTTCACATTCTCATCAAAACAAAGGTCTCTTTTCTTTTTGGCAAAATATGATGTCAAGGCATGTAAGAAATAGTTACACCCCCAACATCGGATATACTCACGTGTCTTCATGAAGAAGATTGATCCAATTAGTACCTCTTCTGACTGGACTCCAAAATGACCTGGTGTGCAGGTGGAAGTTACTTCTTCAAATCACAAGGTGTGATGACTCCTGGAAGAGATGGCTGAGACCAGAAAATAAAAAACATAAAAAACCAACCCCAAAATGGAGGCTTTCCTTGACCATCTGTGATGTTGCATGTGATCCTGAGAATTTTGTTTGTCACAGATTCAAGGGTAGGTTTTAGAAACTTGGATTTTGAATTTTTTTTTCTGACCTAAATCTGTTACATTTCCCACTGTTGTAGCATAAGTAAATCCTTAATCAATTTTGCTTTTCTTGCTGTTCAACTCAGGTCTCCCTTGACTCCTAAATTATGAAACAGCAAGTATGAGAAACTTCATTTCTTTGTACTGTAGATACCACCAAAATCATCTTTCTTAGTTGTTTCTGATTTGAACAGCTCCAATCACTGATTTACAAGTTCTGCTATAATAATAATCCTTTTTTTTTTCTGAGCAGCAGTAAAACAGAAATTCTTGTTTGACTTTGCACCCAACATTGTTGAGTCGTTTTCCCTTTACAGATTCATTAACCATTCGATAACTTTAATAATGCAGGCACGTTTTATCTTTTATCCTCATACCATTTCATTTAAGTCTTCCAGATCCCTCCAAATTATTCTCCTCCTCAGCCAAGTAAATCTGAATAGATTTATAAAATCTGTCTATTTTTACTCCTGTTGTCTAAAATTCTCCCGTAGTTTATTAAAAACCTCTAGAACAAAACTGGAGGCTCTCTGAAAAACCTTCACCACATAGAAAAAAGATCACTTAATTCCTAAATTGTTCTGTCTTTTAGTAGTTTCTTAGTCAATATTTTTCTTTAACCATCTTTGACGTGATGCATTGAACACCTGGAAGCTTGGTTGAATACAACAAACAAATACTGCAGAATTAAAAAAAACCAGACTTTCAAGTGCTCCAAGCATGCATGTTACACAAAATCTATTCAAATAATTTCTTATTTTCTTAATCAACTAAAATTGATATTCAAGGAGAGATGAATCACATGTAAATATTTTCTATTACTATTTTCAACCCAAGAAGTTTTCACATGAAAAATATGAAATTTTTTAATAAAAATAACCTAGTTTACTTTTCCTATGAAATCAACGAGGTCCTTTGTCCTTTGGGGATGTAATCCAATTGAAGTCTTTTGAGGATAAAAATGGTAAGTCACTTTAAATGCACCACTGTATAGCCACTAGCTGCCGTGGAAAAATATTATTTTGATTAGATTTAAATACTCTGGAGTTGGACCTTCTAGTTCACACATTATATTCTGGAATAAGACTAAAATCTTCTGAGATTTGACAGTAGTAGCTGTCAAATTTGTACTAATTCATAACTTTTCATTATTTTGAATAATTTTTTAAAGTTTTGAAAGACATAAATTCCTAGCTTTCCATTTTTTATCTGAAGTTGTCTTGAAAACTTTGAGGCAAAAATGAAAAATTGCAGGGAAAAACTATCATACAGAGAATCTAATCCTGATCTTCTGAGCAGACCTGATTCCCTGCTCAGAAAGTAATGTTTATTAACAATAACCCTGACATCAGCTGACACTTTGGGTGACATACTTTGAGTCCCCCAAAAGCCACCAGTGTTTTTTCATAAAGCTTGATTCATGCTCACTTACTGGTACACTTTAAAGACAGCCAGAAACTAATAATCTGCATAATGACATTTAGGATGTAAAAGAATTTATCAAAATAGAGAAAGTATACACAAACCAAGCATGAACACCAAGCAGAGGTTAATATTATTTTTCTTCTATTCCTATGTGGGTTCTGCCAGTGTCTTCAGCTTTCAATGGTTTAAATTAGTCAATTTTGTATTTTACAGTAGTCAGAAGCTTGGAGAAGTCCCTTCTGTTTGCTGCTTCTTATCCAGCTGCTTCAATACTAAGAACAAAATTAATTATCTCTTGAAATATAGGTCATAGAGCTTGAGATGAATTTCTGAAGTATTTTTTAAAGGCCATGCATGCTATGGCTAGTAAGTACTTCTGAAATTCCAGAACAGTATGATTTTCAGTAAAAGTCTTTCTCTTCTCTGAGCCAGCAGAAACTGAAAGTCCTTGAGAGCTAAATTTGATCAAGAAAAGCAGCTTAATTGAAAACCTGTCTTTGCAAAATGAACGCCTTCTTCCCATACTGCAGACATATTTAAAAGCTTGCACATAGGCAAAATAAAAAGCAGGCTTAGGGCAAATGCAATACTATATATTTTTTTTACTTAATAGTTGTATGGGGTTTACCACACGTTACTCATACGAAGTGGAATTACCTAGCTTTCTTGCAAGAGAAAGAAGTTTACAACACAATAAAATCAGATAAAAAAAGCTAAAATAGCAATAGTGGCTACAAAAATAAGTTAAACACATACATGCACACACACACGAATTCAAGTTGGATAGACACAGAAAAGCCTTCCAAGAACCTTATGGAGTAACTTGAACATTTATGTGCCACAGATACAGCACTGTAAATCTTTTTTTTTTTTTTATAGAATGGATATTTATGGACTGGAGGTAGGAACAAACTTTTCTACAGTTTTATTCATTCTCTGAACATAACACACTGCACTTTTCACAGATTAAGACCAAATTCACATATAGCATTGATTGATATATAAACTATTTTTATGTGAGAGCAGTAACCACTCTTTTCTGCTCATGAAAAAGGAGGGGAGAGAAGGCTAGCAAGATACAACAAATTACAGGAGATAAAAGTACATCAATCAAGGCAGGCAGCAGTACACTGATGACTGACAAATACAAGGTATGTATGTTACTACAATCTCAGCACCAGAAAACTCTAAAATATAAAGTGGAAAGTTGCTATCTTATGGAATATGACAGTTAGCACTGACAAAACTTGAAAGTTGTAGAAATAATCAACTAGGAAAGGAACAGGGAAACCATGTATTGGAGGAAATGCTGGTATCTAAGATAGCAGGTGTAAGAAGAGATGGGATTGGTTTTTGCTGATAAAGTAGAAAATAAAATATATCAAATCCAGCATCCGCTGTCTTCTAGGAGTAACTCACCATTATATCATTAGTTTTGTCAGAGGCATCATATGGAATCAGAGCACCAGTCTGCAAAGCACCAATGTAGATATACAGTCTGAGAAATAGATGAGGAAGGACAATTTGCTGCTATCGGGAAGTCACATAGCAGAAAGT
Source organism: Scolopax mira (assembly GCA_004320125.1). Classification (NCBI taxonomy): domain Eukaryota; kingdom Metazoa; phylum Chordata; class Aves; order Charadriiformes; family Scolopacidae; genus Scolopax; species Scolopax mira. The sequence continues at coordinate 73,004 of BJBW01000438.1, forward strand.
CACTGTACAATTACATTTGAAGAAAACTTTCTCACTCTGTTGCACCTTTTTAATTCCCCTCTGGATAGTTAGCCTGAACCCCTACTCTCTTCCTTCAGAAAAATCCTCAGAAGAGTTCTGTTTCAAATGAGGTGAAGATCTCTCTCTTTAGAGTTGATATTACTTCCATTTGCAGAAAGATCACATAACGTCCCAATGTTATTAATGTCAATTACTTATATCATGACTCCTGAAATATGAAATTGTACAGGTGAGCTACATCACTGGTGCAAAGGACCTCTTGCCTTGGCCATTTCAAGCCCTCTGCTCTATTACTATAATTAGTACATGTACGCACTCATCATTTCAGCCTTCGTGATGTGCTTGTTCTCAAAGAGAGTCAAAAACATATGCTTAGTTGCACATTATGAATTGAAATGAGAACTGGAGGCATTCCAAAACACATGCCTGACCAAGTTGTCTCAGGGAAAAAAGTCAGTGCATATGAAGCAACAAAGATAATTAAGTCTTAGGAAGATGGTGTCAACTTGAGTAGTTACTTCACAACGTTGTGAAGCTCACCCATGTCTAACACAGGTGTGGCTCCAGAGAGGACACCCTCACCTCACTAAAACCAGGAATACAAATTTCATCAGCTTCAATGGGGTGAAAGTTTACTTAGTAAGTGCTAGGACATTTGCATTCATGTTCTCTAAGGAAAGCACATCACATATATGTGGTTTTAGATACATAATACTGATCTTCTTGAAAATGGGAAGAATATTTCTTGAAATACTTATGTCACTGTGAATGCTATGCCTGCAAAAAGCTTCTAGTCTATTCTCACTTAAGAAAAACTAAGAATTTTCTTTTACTAAGACAGTGACTTCTACTACTTGTATGTGAAGGATTGCTCACCATAAGCTCATATTCAGTATTGAAGTGAAGCTACAGAATGAAAGTCAGGTATTGTTTTCTGTTGTCTCTCAAGCATTCACTTATTTAATAACCTCATTACAGCTAACAATCAATAAATTGCTGGGGTTTTTTTATTATGACCTCAAAACTTATCCTGTGAGACCAGTTTGTTGTTTGCAATTAATCCCTTGTTGCTGCTTGTCAGAGCAATGCCCCTTGTCCCTGGAGGAACACTTCTGTGCCTCCAGTGCTTTGCAGATGCTTCCCACCTCTGTCTGCAGGAACATTCTGCATTGCGAAACCTGGTGTGAACAGTGATACCATTTTGTGTCTTGGCAAAATTAGATTTCATGGTCTAGTTGTCAAAAGAATAATGGGAATCCATTTGGCACATGCAAAGACCTGCCGGTGTGGGAATTACCTGTGACTGTCACAGATGACAAGTGTTAATTAATGGGGTTTTCTGAAGGAACTATTATACTGAATGGATCCTTTACCTGACAGCTTTAAGATAAAAACCTTTTTACTCCTGACAGGTCTCTCCCAGACTTCAGCTCCTTCTTGGTCTGTAGAAGTCCTACTTCCAGCTTCAATGGCTATGACTTCAAAGCAATATTTTAAAAAATATAATAAAAACACAGGAAAGTAATTTAACACACCTTTATAAAACACGTTGGCAGTGAAACAAAATTGAAATGAGATGTACAGTGGGATGTGTAAGAGTTCAAAAGACAAAGGACAATGCAATTACATTTTAAAGCATCCTGCATTAAAGCACTGACTAAATGCCTTTGCAGCCTTAACATCTCCCAGTCAAGCCCAGAGAGATGATGGATAGATGAAAACAATATATTGGCCCTGTTGCCATGGCAGCTTTCCTATCAACTGGCTGATCAATGCAGGGAGTCCAATTTCCCCACGTTGTTAATCTTGTCAGAAGTGTTAGCATCCCTCAGGTTTGGCAGCAGATCACCCGCTATAGCTTTTTAATGACATCTAAGCTATGCTGACATGTTATATTAGGTAGACGTACCTATGTGGGTTGTGCAGCCCTGCGGTAAGAAATGATCACTGTTACACGTACACATCTGTAATGAATGTGGGGATAAAATTCTAGGAATGACCTAAGAGAAATTTCCACATTATGAACTTACACAGCTGGGTGTGTTCTCTCATACGTTTTCTACTGGTCCTAAAGGATCACAACCCAGTGCTCAGTAAATGGGTCAATTCCCGGGCAGAGTCCAACCAAACTGAACTGGGGTCTGCAGGAACAGAGATTCTGTACTGTTTGTACTGGAGCCTCTTGCCAACTGACTGAATAACCGCTGCAGAACAGTCAGAAAGGAAAGGGCTGCTGTAAGCAATGACATTAGATATTAAGGGGAAAACTTAGGGCACAAAATCTACTACAATATTCCTATTAATGGCGTAAATTCTAAGTTTTCATCTAGGCAACCGAAGCCTTAAAAGTGCTTGTGTGACTAAAGGCTTTCTTTTCAAAGCTACCGAGGAGTTTACAGGTACCCGTTAGCTGTCTGGGGAGACTTCCAGTAGGCTGTTGACATCTTTTAGATGTGAGGTTCAACTTCTATTATAATGAAGTCCCAAGTTTCTGCCTTTCTTTCAAGTGAAGCCCACCTGGTCCAACAGTTATTTATACATTGCATCTACCAGTTAAAATAGGTCACTGTGAATTATATCCAGAACTTTTAGAGTCAGTTCAAAACCTTTTTTCCTTTACAGGCAGGGAGATCAAGATGCACATGTTCATTTTATTAGAAGAATAATGGTATCTGTCCATGATCAAATGAATTTCCAGTAAAGTTATTTAAGTTCAAGTGTAGCTCCTTGTATAACCTTAGCATACAATCTACTTATATAAAAATACCATACATAACACAGGCCCCAAAGTTGCATCTTGCAACATATTTTGGAAACATTGCCAATCATGTTATTTAGTAGTTGTTCAGAGTTCAAAATGCCTTTTCAAAGTTTTTCAAGAAATACTTCAATGAATATCTCAGAGGTTCTAAATTTTAAGTTTAACATGTTGAATGTTTGATTCAACCCTTTTTACACTGTCTCTTCACCACTTGCAATACAGCAAAGGACTGAAGCCTAGGTTCTTTCCCTAATCAATGCTAGTTCTGATTGTCTTTTAAATGAAGCTACAGATGAGATTTGAAAAGAATAAATGAAAAAATAAAAATAAAATTTGAGAACTAAAAATGGACATATAATGCAAAATTTTAAAAAAAATTTAATAAGCAGAATTTTTTGAAGAAAAATGCATAAAACGGAATTTTTCACCTTTAATAAAAAGGTTAGCTTTTTGAATGATTTTTTAAGCAAATATAAAAATAGATTTTTTTCTTATAATTTTGGAAAATAATTGTCATTAGCATACATGACAGTGTGAACACCTACCCTGCACTGACTCAGCATCCTGTACGTGGGACGTCACACTCCCTTATGCACTGAATGAACATACCTTCAGTCCCTGCACATCCAAAATTACAGCATCAGATAATTCAAAGACAGAAAAGACACAAACCTGAAACAACAAATTAGAGAGAAACGTTACAGTTGGCTACAGCAAGTGGCCTGCCTATCCTTCACTAGTGCTTGTAGCACATGATATAATATGCATGAGCAAACTCGGCAGAGGAGCTTTAAGCCCACTCAGGACATGAAGCAACAAAGATAACAAGATGCTCTTTCTGCTAACAAGATACTATTTAATAAAAAGATTTATCATGGTAATAAAAAGTATAAGCAAGAACAGACACAGTTTCAGAACTGTAGCCAAAATGAACAATTCTCAAGCAAAACAAGATAAAGGCAGGCTTGTAAGTGAAGACATACACATCAATGAGCTGAAATAGCAAAGACAACAACAAAATATAAAAAAGAAAACAAGTAGATTAGCTTAAGAAAACAATAGACAAGAAAATAAAACCAGATACAGTAACTCTTTTGGGGAAAAGACTATGAAATCAGAACAAAAAAGAGGTGCCTCACCAAGCACAAAGAAAATACAATAGATAGAAATAAAAACTAAAAAAAAGAAAGAAAGAAAGAAAGGACTCCAAACATGGAAGTTTTAGATGGTTCCAAATAGCTACACAGTCAAAATAATTCTAAGAGGTACTTACAGAGAAAATGTAATTTTGCAGGAATACGTATAAGAAAAGAACATGTCCCCCTCTTGCAAGAGCAATTAGTCAGTTCCTGTGTCTTTTACCAAACTCTTCCAAGAGAATTTAAATGTACAGTTTTATTTTCCAGACATTATTATTTGGTCTTGGTTCCCATCAAGATCATTAGTCACAATGCTTTTGTATTTTTTCCCTGCAGTGGCATTTTGTGAGTCAGCCAACACAGCAGCCCAGAGATAATTGACAGACATCACTCAGACAGCACATTCAGACTCAGAAACAGCAAAGCAGACCACACAGATGAGTGTATGGGCAAGCAGACATTATGTTCTACCCCTTGTAATGATATTAGAAGAATATTGACTTAAAATTTAAGAACAGGTCATTTATTTTTGTCTAAAAATTGGTTTACTGATGTGAAATTCTAAGGGTCTAAGTATACCATCTATTGAAATCAAGGTAAGTGGCATTTTTTCTGTTCATTTCAGAGACCTATGAATCACTTTCCAATACATTAATCATAAAGCACAAATAGAAATTAGATTTCTTGTTGTATTAATATTTTTTATAGAAAGATATAGAAAAGCCAAACAGGCTTAGGAACAACATAAAGTTAACTTTCCAAAATAATATCTTTCTCTCTTGTCCTGACCAGATATATGTAAAAAAATGGTTCATAAAATAATAAACTGACCAAAAAACCCCAATCTTCATTGCCTGAGAAAAATTTAGGTTTATCCAATGCTATATTTGAAACATTTTCATGGAAGAATATTATGTCCACACACAGTTTTAAAGAATATTACCTCAGTCAGCAGTTCAGGAAAGTGCTGTCCTGATGGTTAAAATGGAACAAGATAGAAGGAGGGGTTGAAATTCCTTTCTTCAATGACTACTGAATACCTACATACACATTCTCATATGGCTGCTGCAAAGACTGGCAGAGGATCTGCACATTCCACCTCTCTGGAGATGATTGAGATTTTTAAAAACACAACAAAACATAAAAAAAAGGTAGAATTCTAAGAGCACATGAACAGTTTTCTTCAACTTCTTTATAGATTTCCACAGCAGGCATCTAGTTTCTCCCATGTTTTGTCAAAAACAAAAAAGAAAAAGATATTTTTCCTACTAGAATAACACCAGGAAGTACGTCTTCATAAGGATTTTCCCAAAGTAACTTAAAGAAAGCCTTCTGATATTTATTTTCTGTGGATTTCTCATTGGCCCAAGAAATATTTAAATTGCTGAAGGCAATGTATATTTTAATAAAACAGATATTTTACCCCTCATAAACATCAGGAGAGAAAGTGCCTGCAGTGGGAACACTCTGAACAACCGATGCCAAACTCAACTGCTGTCTCCAGACAGACTATTCTGTCCTAGGACAATGTAGAAACAGACTATCCTTGGATATGTTTTTGGTGCTAAATTCCTCTTATAAGCTTAATACTTGAATTTCTTTGAGGCAGTCTGTTCTAAAGAGCTCAACAGTCCTAGTTTAAAGATTTTAGTTTCTGCTGTACAACCTCCTCCTGAGACTTGGGAGAGCAGAGGTTTCCCAGCCCCTCTGTGAGGCTCTCAGACATCTGCTCCACAGCTTGATGCCCTTCAGCTCCTTTCACATATCTTTCTGGATGGCCAATGAACCATCTCCTCCCAAATAGATGCATGCGAGAAATGGGGCTGTTTACTTTGGTTCAGCCACCTATGTTTTGCACAGAACAATAGTTAAAACACTTTACATTTACAAAAATAAAAGATAGAGTGGCGCATAAATCCTATATTTAAGCAGCTTCTGTCATATGTACAATAAATTTACCAAAAATAGTCTTCTGCAGAGCAGGCAAGTGAATTAAAACTGTTCCCAGATTTGAAGTGAAAGTCCTGGAACTAGAACTGTGTGAATAATTGATTGTTTCGGTTCACTGCCCATTGTGAATTTTAGCAGGTGTTTGGTGAACATCCTTACCTCTCCCATTTTGCCTTCTCTTGCAAAAAAAAATAAAAATAAATAAAGTTCTTTTAAATGTTGGTGAAAATGAGAGGACAGGATTGCCTCAAGTTACTGTAAAGGATATATGACCCCAAAGCTGCTGCCAGCATCTTCCCACTCTCATTTCTAACCTTTAATGATCATCACAGTCCGTTTTTGAATTTTGACTATTTTGATAGAAAAAAGAGCATAGGTTAGGGAAAATGGATGGTGAACTTTCTGTTACTTTAATGACATCATGATGGGGAAGGAGACAGCAGAGAGGTTGGTCTCAGGAAAAAAGCTTGCTGTGAAAGAGGACAGTGAGGGACACCTCAACTGCCTCATGCTGATGCAGATAATCTGTTCTGCTGGCAGCTGGAAGGACAGGAGGAGAGGTTTTGCTTTGTCTGATAATTCTTGATTTATAATAAAAAAAATCTACAGCTGCTAAGCTAGGGGGCTTGGGGAGGGGGTTGGTGCGTTGTAGGTTGCTGGGTTTCCTTCACTAAACAGATATTATTTAATGCTATTCATGGGACACAGGTTCTGCTTACATCTGACAAATTCATCCATTTAAAATTCAGGAATTATTCACTTCTCACTACGTTTTCCCTTCCCTCTTTGCAAAACAGCACTTTTAACTACCAGATTTGATAAATTACATATTAAGTATTTTTAATGGATAGTACAGAAAATACATACAGAAAACTTACCATTACTTCTTGAGTAATTGATTGAGTAGGTTCTGCACATAGTAGAAGCTGGACTCCATGAATGTGTGCAGTCAACTGGGATTGTGACTGATCTCAGTTATGTGGTCAAAAAGATATAAATTGAAAAAAGACCAATGCTTTGAAAAGTTGCTTTAGGTCATAAAAAGAAATGCATACTTATCGAAATTAACATCGAGAAAAAAGATAGGGAGGAGCTGAGTTATCTTTAGCGTGATAACAGGAATGGAAAAAACATTATCTTCTGAATTTCAAAACACACATCAGGCATTCTTCGTGCAATGAAAGAGCCTCAGGCTCTCCTAAATATGCTGGGTTTATTCTGTCACACATTGATCTCAGAGGGAGAGCTAAAATTAGGCACATATTTCTTTTTTTTTTTTTTTTTTAATTTATTTGTTCAGGATCTCTTTCTCAGTTATAGTGATAAGTATGCAATAACATGGCGTTTCCATGTTGGCTACTTTTAGGCCCCAATGGGCACTTCTTTAACCATACCAATAGTAGGTGGTGCCATACAGTAGTATGCAAGAACACCACCTGCTGGTCCAGAAAACTCTCTTCATTATCTTATAGTAGGAGGTCTTGGCAAACAGTCCTGTTTTAATGGCTATCACTGCAATAAACTCAATTCTCTCTTCACCTACTTTTCTATTCCTCCTCCCTCCCTCCCTCAGTCTTCTCCTTCCTTCCAGGAAGCTTATCTATTTTTCCACATCTTCCAGGAACATCTGTGTAATCCACCCTAAATAGTTTTTTCTGCTGTTTATTACTCATGCAGTCCCCTATTTCAGTCAGGTATTGAGCCCCTCCTTATTAGTGACAATTTTGTTGATACCATTCAACTCTACCATGTTCTTACACTGCCCCAAACACCTGCAGCAATCTGTGTAAGTATCTTCATTCCCAATCTCTTTTAAAGGTTGCCTAAAATAAGTAAATGAAAAGCCTGCTGGTTGACCTAATTGGCTACTGTTAGGTTGTCATTCAGCTCCACCTCCCACTAGCCATTAAGCTACAGGGCATCATTTCCTGTTAATTAATAGGCTCAATTACAGTATTTTTTTATCCAAGCTTCCTTCCGCTGTGTTACAACCAAGCAAAACACACTGACAGGCCCAAACACAGACTTTTAGCCAAATCACAATCATCACTTTAGTTTACTCCATAGCCTCTTCTTGTTTATGGAGATCTGTTTCTCAACATGTGATTTCCTTCCATATGGTTACAAAAAACTCCAGGGAGTAGTGCACACAAAACTGCTTGGTCAACACATTTGTTACTTCCGTCACAGTGGCCCAAAGCACTGATTCATCATGAAATTAGACAAGCAAGGAAGCAGACAGTCAAAAAACAAAACTAGAAATACAAACAACAGCAGTAGAAACCCTAAAGAAAGACAGTTCAGCAAACTATATTTAAGATTTGTTTCTTAATTTGGACATCCATAAGAGCTAAGTCGTGAGCTACATAAATTAGTTATCAATGGTGCTGAGAGAACCTTAAAAAAAAAAAAGTCTCCCTGGGTAGAACTACTGCTTTCTAAGTGTTACTGTGCACTCTCTTCTTTGCATGTGGAAACTTGATTTGTCTGCCTTCCCCAATGCCCTCTTTACCTCCACTTTCAATCAAAAGCCCAAGAGCTGTTGAGGCAAGCCTAAGAATAGGCTGCAATTAAAACTTGATGATATTCTATTCACACACAACTCTTTAGGACAAAGAATAGGCTGCCACATATCACAAACCTTACTCTCAAGCATTAATTCCTAAGAGGAAATAACTCATCAGTGAAACAGTGTAAGAAAAGGTGCTTATTCTTTGCCATGGAAACAGGTGAAGGGAAGAACTACAGAAGAAATTGTTTCACTGTAGAAGCTACAGAGAGCTGGCAAGAGCAGCAGCCTGGTTTAAAGACTGAAGGCAAGCAAATGTGAGAAAAGTGCCATGTTTTGAGTCACATGCAGTAGGGAAAAGACACCAGCTCCCTAAGTAGCTCTTCTCTAAAGCAGTCCCAGATGCTGAGACCATGTACAGTTGTTTCGTCCGGAATGCCACTAGCGAAACAAACAATTTTCTCAACCCCTAAGTTTTTGCAGCCATGATTTGTCCATGTCTTTAAAGAGATGAACTCAAAATTACAACATATGTGCCCACCAGGCTGAATCCCCACCCCCCCACCTCAGGCTGTACTCTCTGCTCTGACCATTAGCAGTCCTGAGGTCTGAAGTAAAGGGGCCAAGAGGTTATTTCTGCAAGTTAGTATAGAGAGGAGCAGCATTCAGAAAAATGTATCAGCAAGTCTGATACTAAATTATACTCATGGGACTGTGCTGAGCCTCCCAAGAAGGTGAGTGTTAGGTCCAAGTGGCCAGCCAGCACAACAGTCCATGGGGATTAGTTAGTGGGGTGGTTGTCCCAGTTAGAGAGAGGGATCGTGGCCATAACATTTCAATGTTGGAGACCATCTTTCTAACAAACAGGCCTTCACTCGGAAGTTGGATATTTTTAGCACAAGACCACATTGTTGCTCTACTCAGAAAGAAAAAGCGCCAGCAGCATGGGATAGACATGTACTCTGCCATGTACTCTGTGGTGTCTGAGTGATAGGAGTAGAAAAAATAAAGTTAAAACTAAATAAAATGAAATAAAACAAAAAAACAGACCCAAAACAAATGAGCAGGTGGCTTTGGGAGGCTTGGTTTTTCATAAACACTGAGCTGGCTGGATATATAGACCCTGACTGCACCTAAACTGGGGCAGGGAGTGCAGGGGGCAAGTTTCTTTATGCCCTTCTCTTCTCTTAAATGCTCATGCCCATCTTGGCAAAAATCAATGTTATGGCTAAAGAAATGTAATATGTATATGCTCAATCTGTAGGGAAAAAAATTAAAATCAAAAAGCAGTGTTTGATTAATATTAGCCCATTTGCAGCTTTTTTCAAAAGTCAAACCCATCTGTCTCTTTGTTCGCTCATTTTAGAGCTTCAATCTGGTTTTGATCAAGTATTTTCTGTGTTTGCTTAAGAGCACTGAGGTGCACATTTTAGCACACTTTTTTTTTTTTTCTAACTGCATAATTTAACTCAAAAACCTTATATATCAGGAGCAAATGCAGTTGATCACTATGCTTGGTATGGTTAGGTCAAGGGTATGTCTGCATTAATGGATAGCACAGACCTTAATGCCAGATGACAAATGTATCTGAAATGCTATTCCAATGCATTTGCCAGGATTGCACTGAGAGCATTTGCCTTGAAGATGACAGAAGGAAATGCACATGCACAGACACGCACTTGCACAACGTGCCCACTCTGACTAGCAGGCAGCCTTAATAAACTATATATTAACACGTGTTATGGTGAATATGGACCAGGGAACACTAGAATACTGTATTTGAAGAAAGTCTCAGCTCATAATACATAGCTAGCTGCCAAAATTAGGACTGCTTTTCTTATTTCTGCTTCATTCTCCGAAACAAAAATGTTGTGATCAGGAATCATGACACTGTGGAGCTGTGAACAGTCTTATCCCTGGCAGCATAATCTTATGGTCATTACCCTTAGCTTTCCCCTGCACTCCCCCACAGCACATGAGCTTCCCAGGCAGAAAAAAATATCACTGAGATAGGTCCTGTGTTCAACAAATCCTCACATACTTTCAAGTCATCTGTCTCACTATGGTTTTATTTAAAATTTTGATGGGCAGCGGCTGCATGTGCAATTGCTGCGTCCATGACGCAAGTTGCCTCTTCTCCAGCTGGAGCTGCCATCAATTCAAATGAATGATGCTAATGCACACAAGAGCTGGCTAAGTCAATTGGAAGAAAAGAGCATTGCTGAAATAATTCAATCTGCATAAAACACCTTCTCTGGAACGGCAATATACCCACTTGAAGTTAATTATGACATCTTCAGCAACTCGTCATTGATTTGAAGGAGGGCATCATACATTTGGGGTTCTCGATCAATTGTTCTCCTTTTGGTACATTTAACTGCTGCAGAATGCAGCAGTATTTTGTACATCTTTTTTTGTTGTTGTTCACAGAAAAACGCTCCTTGAAAAACACCTCAGACTTCAATTTATTTCAAATCATTAGAGCAAAAATCTTTCGAATGGACAATATGATGTATAAAGTCAGGGAGATACTTTTATGAACTATCTTATGAATTTTAAACCTTCAATATTTGTTCTAGCTCTTTATTCATTTGGTCTCTGAAAGGAAACAAAAAAAAACCTCACCACTGAATAAAGAGGAAAACGATTCTCAGATTTCAAACAATAAGCACATCAAATTAAAAAATCATTTATTTCTGTGCCTCTCATGCCGCTTAGTCACAAATGCACACAATTGCCTAAGCCAGGCTTTTCAGCCCGCACACAGCTATTCTGTGTCTTTGAGGCATAAATTGGAAGTGAGCGACTCTGACAGAGAGCTGAGAAGAATACACAAACTCTGAAGTAGAAATAAAATAGCAAACTTCACATTTTTCTCCCTGACCCCTTCCCAAGCGTATGCACAGTTTGTGTTTGGCTACCTCCGTACTCTCAAAAACACCAAAATCTTTACCCATACGGGTAAACAAAATAAAGGAGCGAGGCCACATATATCCAAACAGCTCTACCACTCTAAAAGCACAGCATCCATCCACCCAGATAATCTGATGGTACATCCTGGTCACCTAATTGCACTGAAACTTTTCTTTCAGCACAAAACTGGAGAAAGTTCCAAAGAGAAAGATCTGGGAATCCTGGTCGACAGCAAAATTACAATGAGCAAGCAGTGTGCTCTTGTGGCCAGGAAGGCCAACGGAATCCTGGGCTGCATAGGGAAGAGCGTGGCTAGTAGGTCGAGGGAAGTCATTCTCCCCCTCTACTCAGCACTG